>OVBA01006278.1:0-17419 GCA_900406435.1 Lepidium aucheri
ATTAACTATATCGCAATGTTTTTGTTATATGTTATTTCGTAACAATGATATCAAATCCCGCCCGAAGGGCGGGTCACCAACTAGTCTAAAATAAAAGTTAACTTGATTATACCTTTTCTAAAACTTTAACATGATTGTACTTGTTAGAAAATAAAAATTACAAGCTAAATTTTGAAAATAATTTTTTATGGAAATGTCACTAAACGAATAGTTTTTTTTTCAAACCACTAACGAATAATTTTCTTCCATGTTTTCTAACAAAACCTAAAACATAGTTTATTTTCTTCCAGCCAAAGAATGTGAACTTATTAGTTTTCAGCGGAAGTTAATCTTTGAACCAACAGTTTTACGCCTCACAAACTAAAATCTACTTGGGGATATTATAAATTAAAACTGGATCGAAAATTATAAAGTTAAAGTAAAGTAGTCCATCATGTCTGCAGTTTTTAGATACTTTGTTGGCTCTTTTTGTTGCCATGAGCTTATAATATCCGTTTAATTGACACTATGAGTTTTCATAGTGTTAAATGTTCATATTTTGTGTTTATTAAACAACACTTGTGCTACATAAGTATAAATATCATTTCCATAAAACTAAAAAATACCAAGTATGTGACGGAAAGTAGGAGTGGGTGGTGAGAAAACGGTAAGTGATAAGTTTATAAGAGAAAGAGTCAACAAATATAGCTAATGGTTTCTTTTTATATATTTAATTTTTTTGTCATCTAACTCTATTTAGAAACTCTTAAGTTCACACGTTTCTTCCTTCTTTTTCTTACCATACATTTGTTTAATCTATCGTTCTTAATTATTCGTCTGTTTAGTTTGTCTGCGACTCATATAATCCAAGTATCCAACTTTGTGTCCATGCATTGATACAATCAATTAATAATAATATTCAAAATGCATGCAATTTTATGATCCTTATGTGTTGGATAAGTAAACAAGCACGGTTTTATTCAACAAAGGTATTATAATTAAGATGTTATCAAAAGGATAAGATGTTTACGTTTAATTAAGTATGCAGCTCACACTGAAAGTAACTTTGTAATAATTATTGACCTATCATGTATGATTCTTGAGACTGCAATTATGATTTTTGGAACTATAAGACTATTAACAACAATTGTTGCAAACTATTGAAACATTACTAATCAAAATAGTATTCTTTTGTCTTACAATTGGATCGATAATTGTCAATCCATAATCTAATCTTTAGAACTGGAATAATATAAAATAGGGCAAATATAATTTCCTGAAATCAAACTTCATTAAAGAAGATAGTAGAGGTATATATAACCACTTAACCAAAAAAATTTCTCGTAGAGATTGTTTCTTTAGTTTTAGTACTTTTATATATTTTCTGAATAAAGGAATATATATGTATATATATATATATTAATTTCAATTTTACATATATATATTTTTGATAAAATGACGTTCTTCTCTTATACTTCTTCTGTTTTATTATAAATAATGTTTTAGCTCTATAATGTTACATATTTTTACCAATTCCACTTCAGAGAAGTGCGTAACTTGCGTCTTCGCATGAGGAGATTTGTAGTTTGAAATGTTTGAGCTAGTTATGTTTCGATTCTGTCGATCTCCACACAGAAAAAAATTACAAAGTTAATGAATGAGAAATGGACAGGCGTCCCTCTTGGTCGTGGCCAAATCTTTTTAGAGTCTCTTGAAGCATGTTCTTTATTTCAGTTAGTTGTTGCTATCATAATTCACACGAAACTATAATGAGAAAAGTTGCACATGATTCTTCATTTCTTTCTTTTACATATTAGGCCAATGAAGTGACTCTTCTCCACATATGTTTTATACCTCTATATCTATTACAGTTTAATTATATTCCACATGAATAATTTTGTTAATCACAAGTTAGTTTCACAATGACCTTTCTTTCGGTTTGTCAACATAAATAAAAATTGTGCTAGTTGGATTCCTAACCAAGGTTAATCTGTAGAATTAATCGCATTTGTCTATGTTAGTTTTATTTTAAAGAAACATATTTGGTGAAAATAGAAAGAAAAGAAAATGAACGAAAAAAAGTAAAATCAATAAATAGCTATGACCTAACTACGATATATTTTAGCAATGACCGTATAGTTGCAGATTTTTATATGTTGCTATTGTAGCTATATAGTCGTTGCTAGGTGAATTACGACTAACTCATAACTATTTGATAACTTTTATGGGTTTTTAATAATTTTTCGTGATATCTTTTAGTTGCCATGTGAGATTCTTTGTATCCAATTAGAATATTGATTAATTCAGTCCGTTATACTCAATAAGTAAATAAAACCCTAGGTATATGTGTATATATACACATATAAAACTGCAAAAGATTCCAAGAAAACCCTAAAATCCAAAACAAACCCTATCTGTCATCTTATCTGGAGTTATGTTCCGATTATGTGAAAGAGATAGTGAAAACAGAAGAGTATATCGACTCGAAATCTGCTAAAATGTTGTGAGTATATTCTTCACTCTCAGATTGACCCATACTCATAGCCGAAAACGGTTTATTATTTGGAATTTTGGTCTTAAAGTTGTGATCATTTGTTTAGAAAGATTTGCGTTTACCGGATTTTCAGATCGGAAAACTTCAAAAGCGTTTTTCTAGAGAATCATAAGGAGCCAGAAAACGATCAATCTATCATTTGAAAGTCTCACGAGTTATCGCTTTAAGAAGGAAGTCCGTTTATATTTGTTTTTCAGCCTAAGCTAAGGTGAGGTTTGGAATATGTGGAAATGCAATCTCTCCTATCTATTTTATGCTTCAGAAATTCATTAGTTTAGAGTTAGTCATATGAATTCTGCTTGTTAGTATATTTAGAAATATATATATATATATATTATATGTATAGTTATGTTTGATGGTTGTTAATTGATGATAAGTAATAGATTGTTATGATACATATATATATATATATATATTGTTTGACATCTTTTAAAGATATACCTTGAATATGTGATGTGAAAGAGGAAATAAGAGATAAATAAGTTGAAAAAAAAAAATAAAGTGAAAGGGAGAATTGAGCTATTGGGCTGTGGTTTCTCAGAGTTAAAGAGAATCGACTTACTGGGTCGTGGTCTCTCAGAACTAGAAGAATTGAACTACTGGGCTCTAGTCTCTCTGAGCTAGGAAGAATCAAACTGCTTGAACGTGGTCTTCCAATGTTGAACTGTAGTAAAGCGACAGGTTCATAGCGGTCATAAACCGCTTACGAGTTAGGAACAATCGAGCTACTGGACTGTGGTCTCTTTGAGTTAAGGAGAATCGAACTACTAGGCCATGGTCTCCTGGGAGAAGCGAACATTGGGCCGTAGTCTTTCAATGAAAAAGGTTTTGAATCCATCATAGGAAAGATGGTGGAACCAAATGTTTGTGTGTGAATGGTTTTGTTGCATGCAAGTAGAATTAACTAGTTGTTATAGCTTGTCATAAAAAGATAGATTATATCTCTGTTGTTTGATTCTATGCTTTGAATAGACGATGTGTGAGTTAGGATGGTGTTATTATATTTCGGTGGACAGATATGATTTCCTTATTGAGTATTTACCCCTTTTTATTTTTCTCCTTTTTTCCAGGATTTTTGAACAAGAATTTTTTGCATTGATCAATTTTTCAAAAATATACTTTTGGCAAGACCAAAAATAACACGCTATCTCTCAGAATCATAAGCGGGGTGTTACATGCCATTTATAGAATAAACTTATAAAAATAAAATAGGATGCCAATAAAACATGAAAATGCAGCTGAATTACACAAATTATTAATTTAAATAGTGGGAAAATGCCACAAATACTGACACGTTAAAAGGTGATGATCCCAACTATTTGAATGTGTCCGCACTCGCACCCAAACCTCGTTTTCGTAGGTTAGCTCAGTTGTTCGTTCTGTATGTACGTGGCATTGTTCTCATGGCTAACTGTTTTAGGAAAACTACAAAGCAAGAATTATATGTTTGGGTTTTTTTGCTGAGAATTTGAAGCCACAAATTTTCTTAATTCAGACTTTTGATACTAAAATTATGTTTCAATATGCCTGTGTATATGACTTTAATTTAGCTTCTATGATATTAGTTTTTAAAAAAAAATTAATCGATAAACTCTCATTCATAGCTCAAGATTTACATTATGTTACACATAATTATATGTTTGTTTAGAATCAAACTCGATGTAGACATTAACTATTTGGTCAAATTTATCCATATTATTTAAATTTAAAGAGGAATTATTAAAAATGTCTTTTTCGAAATGCCATTTTTAAAACATAGTTTCAT
This sequence comes from Lepidium aucheri, assembly GCA_900406435.1. Classification (NCBI taxonomy): domain Eukaryota; kingdom Viridiplantae; phylum Streptophyta; class Magnoliopsida; order Brassicales; family Brassicaceae; genus Lepidium; species Lepidium aucheri. The sequence goes on from OVBA01006278.1 coordinate 4,299, forward strand.
GACTATTTCTCTCTCCCAATTTTCAAAAGAAATAGTAGGTTTTGAAAAAAGTACATGCTAATAAAGGTATATTTAAAAATCCTCCTTAACTAAATTAACTAGAAATATAAAAATAGAAAACATAAATAACTTTTGTTTTGTTTTGTTTTGTTTTTGTTTTTGTTTTTACTATCTTATTCATTCTCTCGAATTTAAACGTCAATATTTTCTATAACACGAGATTTAATTGCGAAGAGATTACAAAGTGTAAATCATCTATGTACTAATATAACATTGTTATATAAAAAAATGTTATGCACTTTACGCAGTTTTTATAATACATATTTAGATTTTGTATAGTCCAAGTATATAGTCCAGCAGCCATTGATTTAAAATGCTATTTTCGTGTGTTTCAAAGGTCATAATTATAAGATGTGGAGAATCAAAAACATAAAATATTCGAATAAACAAATAAACAACCCAATATATAAAAATAGCTACTAATTAAATAATGTTAAAATCAATGAGTGCCAAATTATAGTATCTACCAATGACACATATGCATCTAACAAATGTATTGATTCCATTTATTAGCTTTTGTGATAAGTTGATAGGTCTTAAGTCATACTCCCTCCGTTTCATAATAAGTGTCATTCTAACATTTTACATACAAATTAAGGAAACATATTAAAACTCTATTATACCCCTAAAAACTTGTTGACTTTTGATATTCTTTTTTTTTATTGGTTAATAATAAGGTTAAATTAGACCATTTATGCTAAAACTTACATCGTAAATCTAAAACGACACTTATTTTGAAACAAAAAAATAATCCTAAAACGACAATTATTGTGAAACGGAGGGAATATGAAAAATGCGAATAATTTTACTATCAAGACTTTTGTGATAAGTTGATAGGTCTTAAGTCATATGAAGAATGCGAATAATTTTACTATCGAGACAACCGAAATGGAGTTTTTTTTCATTAAAACTAGTAAATTGTAGTTTAGTTATCTAAGATTTGATTCACTCTACACTCATGGATAGTAGAACAAAATAGCAGACCATTCTGCGTTGGTTTTATTGATCCAACTTTATAACAACAAATATCTACATTCAATTATAATAATGACGAAAAATAATAAAATTATTATGATAGTCTACCATAAAAAAATATCTTGTTTAAGTAGTTAAATGTCTATTTTTAAAAAAATTTCTACCAAATTTTAATTTTAGGTAATCGCATGAATATATGTAATATATTTTATTTTCAGCAATTCGATCAATAAGAATAAATAACCTAACCTCTCAATAATATTATGTGGGTAACCACAACCCTCTAAAATTAAATTTGATAGAAAAAAAGCACACAAATATCGTAGTTAACCATTTGACCAAAAGTACTTCTTTATTCTGGATAATATAATGTGAATTATGAATTTGGAATTCATATGGACTTCATTAAATGATATGGATGACAAAATGACAATTCATAATGTTATAATAAGAGACGAAAAGAATGTTAGGATAAGTGATACAGAAGACACGTTACCAAATATATATTGTAGTTTGGTGTTCAATGTTCATATCTCACACACACGCTTCTTCCATTTCCATCATGTCTTTGCCCCCACACCCACCACTCTTATTTGCTTTGTTTCAATAAATATTAACCCTATCTTCTTTTCTTACAACAATTATATTGACAACATATCAAACTTTCCCACAAAATCATAAACAATATCATGTTGAAACTATGTTATTTTATGGAATCAAACTATATATTATTTCTGGATATATCGAATAGTTTGACTTAAATCTGCCAAAAAAAAAAAATCATTTCCACAAGTACCTATAGTTATATAAATACTACCAAATTTTTTTTGTATTGATACATAATATTTCGTCACAATAACATATGATTTGTCACAATATAAAGATATTCTTATAAAATTGTGATAATTTGTAAATGATTACAATAAAAGTGCCACAAATATATATTGGTAACAAAAACATCACAATATACTTGTGACGAATAAATCTATTAACAAATTTGTCACAGATAGTTATGATATAGAGTCACAATGATTGGTAACAAATAAAATTTATAACGAAATTATATAAAAATATCACAAATTACTACTAATATTCATAGTTGAAATATAATTATCATAATAGATTAAATTTTTTATGTAGTAAGAGAGCATTATTATTCATATATAAAACCAAAAAACTGTGACTTATAGTTATGTAGTTTGATGACGTATATATATATATATATATTATTTCCTTTAACTTCTTACTTATGATAATTTTCTTTTGTTAATGATTGAAGAGTTGAGACTTAATTCATAACTCAAACTTTAAATTCAATTTTATTGGACTGCACATATATTTAGAATAAAACTCTAGTAAAAATAATTGTGAAAATAGATATTAATTACTTGGCCAAAGTCACTTTCCATTCTTACTTTGGATGTGTCTAAACTTAAAATAATTTTATCTAGTTTGCCGACCAATCCGTAAAAACTTAAGAAGGTTAATAAATACAGATACAAAAATATGTAAGAAAAAGACATATTTAGAGATTTAACATAAGTCAGTCTATTGACTAAAAGAAAGAAACTAAATTGAATTGACGAAAATAACCTTAACCGAAAGTGATATTTAAATAAAAAAGCAAGCAAAACAGACAAAAATCTTTGACTATAAATCTCTCTTTCCTCTTTGCCTCCTCAAATAACGCTCACACTCTCTAATCCCTCTCCAATTTTCAAATCAATCTCTCTCTCTCTCTCTCTCTAACTTTCTCCATTAATGGCGCGTCTTCTCTTTCGTCTTCTCCAACAAGCCAATTCTACTTCTCCGACCCAACCTTCTTCTCCTCCTTTCAATTCCGATCTCGTCCTCATCCTCGCCGCTCTTCTCTGTGCTTTGATTTGTCTCCTCGGTTTAATCGCTGTCTCTCGATGCGCTTGGCTCCGTCGTATCGCCGCCATGAGATCCGGTGAGACTCAATCACCGCCGTTAGCTGCTGCAGCTAACAAAGGATTAAAGAAGAAAGTCCTTAGATCATTACCGAAGCTAACTTACGCACCTGAATCTCCACCGACGGAGAAATTCTCCGTCGAGTGTGCGATTTGTTTGACGGAATTCGTCGCCGGAGATGAGATCAGAGTTTTACCACAGTGTGGTCATGGTTTCCACGTATTATGTATTGACACGTGGCTTGGGTCCCACTCATCGTGTCCTTCTTGCCGTCAGATTTTAGTGGTTGCCAGGTGTCAAAAATGTGGTGGATTACCGGGTAGCTCCAGTTCAGGATCCGAACCCGATACTCATACCCGAATCAAACAACGTGAAGAAGATGAGCTTAATAACTCTTTACCTTGATTCTTTTTTGTTAGACCTTTATTTTTTTACAATTTTAAAAAAAAAAACTAAAAGTGTTCTTTATCATTTTAAAGGATAATGTTAACTCTGTCATTGTATATATTTATCTATTGTAAATATTTATTATGGAATGAAAAAAAAAAAGTTAATGTCTTTGGACCTCCACTTTCTTGTAGATTATAAAAGAATTAATTTTATTTTTAACAATATTTTTTTTTCTTTATTGATGTCGACGTGAATTTTTGAACTAGCATAAAACCAATGAAACTATTGCACTTAATCTACTTATAATAAAAAATATATATACAAATGGTTTTTAATCTAGTGGCTGATGATAAAACCACTAAAGCCAGACACACATGTACAATCAGAGATCGAGTTCCACCGCTTTTTCCTTGATTTTTTTTCTACAAAATCACTAGTTCTCCACTAAAACTTTTCTTAAATTGAAAGTTCATTTGATAGAAAAGGCCAGTTATGTATATTCACAAAATATAAACGTTTGATAGAAGCATCAAGAGATTTTAGTCTACCTAAATTGTTGGTTATTCGTTGCTACAACTAAAATCAACTAATGGAATATACCATATTAATTGAGGAAAAAAGTGGACAGATGGACAAATGTGAGTATAACACATGGTGTAATATGAAATTGAGCTAATTGTCTCTTTTTACTTTTCCATTAACAACAAAGCAACAAACTAATTGTCGGAATTTGCGTATTATAATTTATTCATGTTTTTCTGATTAAAGTATTTTAGTTTTGGGAACACGAGCCTGTATTCCACTAAATCATCAAACACGACTTTTCAAATTATTAGAACTTCGAAAATGACTATGAAGATGATGATCTTACTTACTTTGTCTTCAAAACATTGACCTAACAAAAGATCGCCAAAATCTTGGATTATAACTAAAGTGCGTAATAAGACAACTAAAACGTAATTTAGTAACAATTTAACTAGTCAAAATGTAGATAACGACAAGCACAAAACAAAACTAGTTATATGAATTATTTATTTTTTCTTCGTGAGCTATTGAGTAAAACACGTACAAATAATGATGTTCTAGTTCCACCATCTTTGAGCTATCACCATTCATCACGAGTTTTTCCACTATGGAAAGTGCTTCCATGTGCTAAGTGCCAATTTTATTTAATATTTTATATTTCATACTTTTAAAAATGAAATAAAACTATATTGCATAATTGACATTGTATATAGCATTTTAGATCACAAAAGTATCCATATAATATTTACCCTAACTATTATAAGTATTCATAAAGCGAAGAATTATTAAATTATTTGTTATATTTAGCATGCATGTTCAGAATTTGTTACCTATCCTCAGGCGTATATTCATGGTTTGATGAGAGCATTATCTTGCTAGATCTCTAATCATATTATGTTATTTTCTCGTACTATATAGAGCCTAGTTATTATATATCAATATGAATATATATATATATATATATATATATCATATATGTATATTGAATCACAAGAGAGCAGAAGGTGGAAAAGTGAAGATATGCTTTTGTTTGTTAAAAAGAAAAACTACAAATTCTCACTCAGAAATGATGAGACCAAATTTCCCAATGTGGCATGCAATTCCCACACACATGTTTTTGAATTAATAATTTTTTCTTAATACTTTGATTTGCAAATCTTATAGTCTAAATCAAATATAAGGTAATATAATTTAGAATCAGATTTCCAATCAAAACTTTATGTGAAGATGATAGAGGACGAACCAGCTTTCACACTTTAGAGTTTTTTTGTTTTATTATATTCCTTGTTGTCTGTTGAGCTGATTTCTTAGTTCGCTAGAAGACTAGTTCAAAATTATTGCTATATAAAGTATTTTGTTATTTTGGCTTTTTCTGCAATAAAAATTATATGAAATTAACAAAAAAAATGAATAGACATGTATGATTTAACCACTTGACAAAGATATTCTTCACATTAATAACTAGGTACATTTAATTTAAATTTTAGTTATAAATGCTTTAGTAAAATCACCATCGTTTGACAATATATGAAGGTTTTATTACAATGTACAATTTGTGTCTTCTCAGAAGCCAATACTCCCTCCGTTTCATATTAGTTGTCATTCTAGAGTTTGACACACATATTATGAAAGTAGGTGAATGTATTGTTATGCCTTTATTTGACTATTAGAATTCTAAAACATTTAATATTTTATTCATTTAATTAGGGGCAAATGAGATAATCTTTATACCAAAAATTACATTGGAAAATGAGAATGACAACTAAAATGAAACAAAAAATTTAGGCTAGAATGACAAATATAAAACGGAGGGAGTATGTAATAATCATATTCAAATTTGATAGACATGAAATAATTATGTTCAATGCGTTTCACACTTAAATAAGAATACATTGCTAATGAAATAAGTAGCCCTGGACATAAAAAGTGGAATCAAAATATCGAACCAAACCGAACCGAAACATAAAACACTAAACCAAACCGAAATTAGCTAACTAATTGAACGGTTCCAAAATTCAAGAACCTAAAAACCCAGAACCGAGAACCGAATGGATACCCAAAAGAACCAAAACATAATTATATATTTCAAAATAATTATTTAAAAAGAATTTAATAATCTAAATATCCAAATTCATAAGTATAAATCCAAATTTGTTAGTTTATTTGAAGCACAATTACTTAAATAAACTAAAATATTCAATTTATATAATTAATTTATTTGTCATTTTAATGATTTTATTGATTTTTTTAAAGAAATTAGATAAAAGTATCCAAGCGGAAACCAATCCAAATTTAAATAGGTATCTATTAATTACTTTGAGTTTGGAACCGAAAGATCCAGAACGAAACCAAACTAAATCGAAATTTGATAAGTATCTATTAGTTACTATTTTTCAGAACCGAAAATCGAAAAACTCGAACCAAACTGGAGAACAGAATGTCCAAAGCTAGCAATAAGTATTTGTTTTTCTTTTGTTAGGGAATTGAATATATGCATGTGTAATATATTTTTAATCTGAAAACTATATATTGGATTCCATAGATCGTTCATGTCTCTATGACAAGAACACACAACACGTGTTAGCTTCCTACGTTCTAATGTCAAACTCAATTAATTTGTGTAATGGGTATAAGTTATAATATAGAGCTAAGATCCAATAACGTAGTCGTAATAGTTTAGTTGTTATCATTTGCCAGGCCTCGTTGATATGTTTAATGGGCTTCATGATTCGAAACTCCAACAAACTTATAATTTTGAGCACAAATAAGAAAATTATAAAAGTATAATATAATATCAAGAAATAGTTATTCCAAAGCTAAAAACAAAAAAAAAGTTATAAAAATGACGTCAGAATAGTTAAGAATATTATTGGTATTTATGACATCACATCAAACAGTGAAACGCCCACAAATACAGTTTCATAAAAAGTAACACACTAACCTGCAAAGCTAAAGAAGCAGCCATTTAACTTTTGAAGAAAAAATCAAATTCTACAAAAGATGTTTTAAATTTTTCACGATAATTATACAAAAAGCTGAAAAAAAAACAGAAAAAAACAAACATATGATCCAAGAGAAAAGATTCTACAGCTGGAAAAACTAAAGAACATAAGAAGAATCTAATAACATATGGAAAGCTCCAGGTGAAGCTGAAGGACCTAACAGACCAAAACCTGCTTCCTGAAACAAAGGGTTCTCCAAGTAATCTCGTACATCTAGTTCATTATTATTATTATTATTACAACCAACATTAATCAAAGACGGTTCTGTCTTAACACCGAGGTTAAACTCAAAGTCATCTTCCTCATTGTTGTTAAAGATGATTCCATTGAGCTGAGACATAACTGGATTGATTAAGGATTTGATCTCGTTGATGTTGTGGCCTGATGATCCATGTAAGAGATTATTATTAGTATTATCATAACTTTGGTGAGTATCATCATAGAGTAGTGATGGGAAGTTGGTTAGGGTTTTAGAAGGTTCTAAAATAGAAGGTAATGTTTGATTTTGATGATGATGATGATTATGGGTTATTGAGAGTGACTGGTTATTGTGAATGTAGCTGATTTGGTTATGGATTCCAACATTTTTCTTATCTCCTGTTTTGTTAAACACTCTACAAATCACCCATTCCTCCTGTATAAACAAAGAAAATCATGTTATTATAAATAAATACTTTTGATGTATAATGACTACACCAAACCAAGATTGAGATAAATCTTACTTGAAACGAGGGCATGACAAAATGATTTGATAATTTTGAAATGTAGTTAATTAAAGAGAAGAGAAAGCAATAGTGAATGAAAACGACACAACAGTAGCTAAGAAACGGCATGGTGTTAACATCCACACCATATCTACAGGTTTCTATCAAATCTATCACATCTTAAAACTGTTCTCACCATACTAAGCCAAACAAGATAATGACAATTCTATTTGAAATATTATGAATTTGGTAAAAAAAAAATGGGAATAAAGTGAGAAATATCAGTTAAAATTTATCATTTCAACTCATTAATTGACATAGTAAATCTAAGTTTTTAGAGTTTAAGACAGGAGAGTAAATGTGTATTGAGACAATATATATGTGAAATATACTTATTTCGTTTCAAAAAGTCAACTCATAAATAGACAAGAAAATAGAAATTTCTTTAATATTCATAAATGTAACAAAAAAAATTATAAAAACGCACGTGTGAGTATAAATATAGAGATTTTTTAAAATAAAATATATTAATAAAATATTTTATAAAATTTGTAATTTTTTTAGTGTGTAAGTAGCTGAATTCTAAAGCCGATTTTCTGGTCTGTAGTGTATGGACTCTCCAGAAATCGTTCTTTCATCAATTGTATTTCTATTATGATTAATATGATTTAAGTCGAAAAAAAATTGTAACTTACCTTGCACGTGTGACGGTGTGAATGGTCGGTTTCAAGGCGATACTCATGCATGACCCATTTAGTTTTGAGGCCACGTGGAGCTCTGCCTTTATAGAACACTAACGTCTTCTTCATTCCGACAAGAGCTCCTCCGCCGCCGCCGCCGGCGGAAAATATCTCTTTATCTTTTCCGGTGGCTTTCCAATAACCAGCAGTAGTAGCTCTATTTGTCCTTAAACCCGTTGGATATTTCCTATCTCTTAAACTGTAAAAGTACCATTCTCTTTCTCCCATTTTCGCCATTTCTTCATATAACAAACATTTCAAAACATTAAACAACTACAAAACTAAACAAAAGACCAAAACACATAACAAACAATCTGACAAATCGACTAACAAAAGAAAGACAAACAAGGAAACAAATATATACAACTAGCATTAAACTTTTGATATATTATTACCAGGAAGTTCCCAAGGTTCACAGCGATTAAGATCAACTTCTGTAATGTGAATACCGCAAAGACCTCCATGGAAGACTTTGGAAGCTAAGTAGAAAGTAATGAGTTCTTCGTCTGTAGGGTGGAATCGGAAACCAGGTGGTAGTCCTCTCTCGTTTCTTTCTTCTCCGGCGAGTTCACTTAACACATCTTCAACAGCAAGCATCATTGTTTAATTATTATAACAGAAAAAGAGACTTTTGTTTGAGAAGACACTAGAAGGAAGAACAAGAAGAGCAATGATATAAAAGGTGATGTGAAGTATAACCTCATTGAGTGCAAGATTATATATTTATATACAAAAATGGCACACCAATCGAAGACAGAGAGGGAGAGAGAGAGTAGGCATTGGGTGTTTGGATTTTCCTTCGGGTTCATGTAGGATTTTTTAGATTTTGGGTTTTTGGTTTTGTTGAGTTAGGTTTCATTTGAGTATTTTTATTTTTGGGGTGGAGTTTGGTTTAGATATAGATTAAGGTTCTGCTATTTTTATCCAAATTTATATAAGAGTTTAAAACTTAAAAAAATAATAAAAAAAATATCTAAACAAAACCAAAATTTAGTAAAAAAATATTTTGGGTATATATTCAGTTTCGGTTCGGATTTGGATTTTGTTTTTCGAATACATATAAATTAGAATTTATTCGGATATCTTATCAGATTCTATTGAGTTCTATTTCTCGGGTTGAATTTGGATTTGCATTCTGTTTCTAGTAATATGTCCAAACCTAAAAGAGAGAGACATTTGGTGTAGGCAGAGGTATGAGTAGAGATGTATGGATTTTGAGTGTTTTGAAGTTAGATGAGCATTGATTATAAGGCTGTGAAATTCAGGGAACGGAGGCTGCTATTTGCTCTCTCACCTGGGATGCTTTCAGGAGTCTCTTTCTAGCTAATTTGCAAAATAGTAATCCTTCTGTTTTATAATATAAGTTGTTTTGCTTGAATACATATAGATTAAGAAACTTTTCGCTTTTTATATTTTCAACAAAAGTTTAGCATTTTATCTCGTATTTAATTAAGAAAAGGAAAGAGAAATGATTTTAAAAAATTTTTAAAATAGTTTATTTTAACTTTTAGTATACTTTTTGTCTTGGTTTTGTAAAACAACTTATATTTTGAAACATAAAAAACCTCTTAAAACAATTTATATTATGAAACTTGAAGGAGTATTAATTACTTAATATAACATTCTAAAATGTAAAAAAGACTTTTACCGTTCACATCAGCTCTATCCAAATTCTTATGGACTTTGGAGTTTTGATTGAGACTTTGTGATGTTAAGTTATGATCTTTCGTTAATCACAAGTTGACATCTCGATTGGTCAATGGATCAATCCAATATTAATTTTTTTCTTCTTTGGTAAAAATGCACTATTATATTTACTTTATCTACCTTGAGATGTAACACTATTATAAGTGGTATTTACTTCAGTGGTAGGGGTAAATCCACTAAATAGCAGGCTCATTTGCACATTTTTGGATAAAGTTTTGCTGCTTTCATTATACAGAAACTTGGTTAATGGGTCAGTCAGTTGTGGTCCAATACCATTGACAGAAAAAAGAAATGTAATACTCTGCGATTAATTGACGTTTTTCCTTAGCAAAAATTGAAGATTTCAGTTATCAAAAAATGTCAAATAAATAATGTAAATTAATTATAGATTATAGGGTTATGAGCAAATAAAGTATTAAAAAGGAAAAGAGTGAGCAGTAAAAATGGCAGAGGTTTATGCGTGCGGGTGTAAGCATATCATTATACATTCATGAGTCAGAAAACTTTTTTCTTTATTGTATTTTATTTTATACACATTCGTCCTCAGATCCTATTTCCTTTCCTTAACCACTTTCTCTTTTATATCTCAACGGTTATTTTACATTTTTAAATGGTCTTGAACCCAAACAAAGAAAAAAAACTGTTAGAGAAATTAAATAAAGTTTCTTACAAATTTTTTGTGAAGTTTATGTTCAAGAAATCGTAACTCAAACTATGAAAAAAACATTATCAATTTGATTTTTGACCAAATTAAAAAAAAAAGAAGTTTGTGTTTAAGGATTGCATACTTTTGTTGGAGCAAATCAAATCGGAAATAATGAAGCAAACATGAAATAAGACTTGATTTGTTGGTTAGTATTTAGTTTTATATTTTGAGTCAAGATAAGAACGAGTCTATTGTTAAAACCATTTCTTGTGGAGACTTAAACTAGTTACACTTAGTTTGCAATAGAAGTAGGAGAAGTAGTTGATGCATGTAAAGCTTATATAAGCCATCAATTATTGTGGATAAAGCAAGTTTTTAGAGTCATTTTAATCTATTGCACTGAACACTCTTACAAAAGTGGTATCAGAGCGTCACTAAATTTGATTTTAACGACAAGAGAAACCACAACTTCGATTAGAGAGAGATGGGGGATGAGAAGATGAAGTAACCCCAATTCATTGGACATTGAGATCTTTGAAGTGAAATTATGGGGAACTTCTTCAGGGCTCGAGGTTTATGGAGTTTGCTTGAGACGAGTTTTGAAGAACCTCCGACTACGAGATATTTACAGCAGAGCAGAGATAACAACTCGACAATGCAAAGACCAACAACCACAAAGTCAAGCATTATCTCTATCAATTGATTGATAAAACAACGTTTGAGCAGATTCTGAACATGAGAACTTCTAAAATAATTTGGAACTCAATGAAAAGAAAGTTTGGAGGAAATGCTTGAGTGAAGAAGTCATTGTTGCAAAAACTAAGAAGAGATTTTGAGGTATTTGAAATAAAGGATTATGAGAACATAGTGAAGTATTTCACCGGAGTGCTGCCATCACAAATCTTATGAGCAGTAATGGAGAAGTGATGGACGATTCAAAAATGGTGGAAAAGATTCTCAGAACATTTAGCGAGAAACTCACATATGTGATGGTGTCAATTGAAGAATCAAAGAAAACTGGGAGTATCTCACTCGACGAGCTGCAGAGCTCACTGGTGGTTCATGACCAGAAGTTCAAGAGAACTGGGAAAGGTGATGATCAAATTTTGAGCGTGACACAAGGAAGAAGAAGAGAACATGCTCGTGGTAAATCATTTTTCTTCCTTGTGTAACGCTTAACACTTGCTCATCACCTTTCTCAGTTCTCTTGAACTTCTGTTCATGAACCACTAGTGAGTTCTACAGCTCGTCAAGTGAGATACTTTCAATCTCCTTTGACTCTTCAATTGACACCACCACATATGTAAATTTCTCGCTTAACATTCAGAGAATCTTCTCCACCACCTTTGAATCATCCATCACTTTTCTATTTCTAAGTAGATATATATTAAAGCCTATTGTATTACATTTACAAGAAACTAAGAGGGTTTTAAGGTATCTAAGGGGCTCTAAAGACTTCAACATTTGTATGAACAAAGAGGAACAAATGAGCTATTGGTGTATTCTTACGTAATTCTGTTGGAGACACTTAAAGTAAGAATAGTACAACAGGCTATGTGTTAATCATGGATGGAATAGTTGTTGCTTGTTTATCAAAGAAGCAACTCATTGTTACACTCTCTACTACAAAGGCAAAGTATATAGCAGTTTTAGTGTGTGCATGTCATGTAATATGGTTCACGAGAATGTTAGAAGAATTAGGAATAAGGCAAGAGGAAGCATAGTAATTCTTTGTGATAAAACCTTTAACAATCAAGCTTTCAAGGAATTCAGTTTTTCATGGAAGATGTAAACACACTGGAGTTCGATTTCATTTTATGCAAGAGCTGGTAAACGAGGAAGGAACTCATTTGGATTATTGTGAAGCTTTGAAGCAAGTGGCAGACATTTTCACAAAGCCACTTAAGAGAGAAGTGTTCGAAGACTTAAAGATTAAGCTTGATATTTGCTATGCAACAAGTAAATTAAGCTCTGTAAACAGTGTTTAGTTTAGGGAGGATTTGTTGGAGCAAATCAAACTAGAAATAAAGAAGCAAATCAAACCAGAATCATTTTTGTCTATTGCACTGAATACTCTTACAATTTTAGGTGGTCTTTTTTTTTTTTGTTGAAGTCTACTTTTAAAGTTTGTTTGGTTTTTGTTTTGATTTCCTTTTTCAATTGTATTTTAGGTAAAACAGAAATATTTACATTTTAATTTGTCTAAAACATTCAAAACTAGCAGCATTCTCTACTATAGTTGATCGAAAATACTTTGGGACAAAACGATGAAAATGTAATGTAAAAGCAAAATTTGCTAATCAATTTGCAAGAAGAATCATTTATCTCTATACCACTTTTTCAACTTTATTTTTAGTCTGACTAAAACAAACATGTTCAGTTTAAAAGCAACATCTCTTATATAATAAAAACATAGCATTAACTTAAATACCGTGTTATA
>OVBA01006279.1:0-17412 GCA_900406435.1 Lepidium aucheri
TCAAGAGAGATCTGATTTGGGCCAAAACCTAAAGCTAGTGCTAAGGGAATCAGAGACCGAGTGCCATGTGAGTGATGGTTTGATCCACCGACGAGAGATCTAGTATTGTGGATCAGCTATTAGATGTATTAGGCTGAACTTTATGCTTCTGATTTGGCATGATCGTGGCTAGCGCCATAATGGATCAGCCTTATTGGAAAGGGGTCTTCACCATGAGAATGGGTTGATCTAAGCTTGTCCCGGTCTAGGGATCTCCTTATATAGCTTGGTGAGGTTGGTTTGGCGAGTTTACCGACGATGAAACACCTCATATCCTCTAGATTCATGCTTTTAACCTCAGATTCACTTATTGCTATCATCTTGCTCTGTTTATTGATCATTTCTCTGTTTTTGTGTGTTTGAATTCTGTTTTTATTCTATCTTGTAGCTTATTTTGTCCTATTGGCTAGATTGCAAGCTCACTAGAAAACATAGACTATCTTTGTGAGAGATTGATAGGTTGCCTGGACTAGGAACTAGTTAGTAGATAGGTTGATTACAAGTAACTACTGAGTATTGGTTCCACATCTCATTTACTTACCACCATGCTTCAATGGTTTATCACCTAGGCTCAAAAACCTTGTTATCATATGCTGAGAGTTTGTAGATAGGCAGTATGTTAATAGGAATAGTATTACTACATTAGTATACGAACTATTTGTAGAATTCAAAAATAGCCAACTTTATCTGGAATTTTTAGCCGCTTCTATAATTTCTTTAAACGAAGTCGTAATAGATACGATGTGGTATGTTTACAGAAGTAGTAACACAAGTACACAATGTTATCAATAACTCCTACAAAGCTTAGACATAACACACCAGAAGTACTTAATAAACAGATAACAATGTTTATTTCAGAACTGTGAAATGAAATTTTCTATGGCATAGTTTTTTGCAGCAATACCCAAGTCGGTGATTGCGGCATGCCAACCCTGTTTATTATTCCCCAACGCATGCTGCTCCATTAAAATCATAGTTGTAATTTCAACCTACCATGTCAATTAAATATGGAACATATCATACTATTGTTGGATAGTATGAACTATATGTTAAAAATGCTAAATGTTTAATTTTTATCAAATATACCTCGTGGTGGATCCATGAATCGTATATCTAAACGAGAAAAAGTAAAAGCGTCGAGCGGTTCATTCTTTACGACATATGCTATCACATGTTTTCTTATCACGTATGGTAGCATTACCAAACTTGGTTTGACTGCCTTGTTATCCTCTTATCATTGATCTTGGACGCGTGTGAATCAATAATTGACATATCCCTTTCTTTCAAGTCAATCACCAATCCGACCAAGTGTTGGTTCTCAATTAAAGTGGAGTACATAGTATATCCACGTCCGTTAACCACTTAGGACGGCTGATGTGGGGAACCCTGGATTCTGGAGAGAACACAAAATTCTCCGTCTTCTTCTCTTGGGTAAAGCTAGGATGTTGGCGTTGTAACTCAAACAAGAAGGAAGATACAAGGAAATCAAACCGGCAGTCTGACAGTTTGTCTCGGCGAAATTGGATGAACTTTACCAATCCATCCGCGCCCTATATAATATAACAAATCAATTTATAAAAGAGAAATGGCTTTTGATTTTGGTTAGTAAGGTTTATGGCTTTTTGAATGCGGTTGTCCCAATGCATTTTTGCCCAGAGGTTTGTTTATGTGTTGGTTTTAAGGTCAAGTTAGGGTTTAGTCTTGGCGCCGGTGGTTTATAACCAAGTTTCATTCATATAGAGAATATTAATTGCATTTTTGTGTGTTTGATTACAATCTGTTGTCTTGTAAAATTGACAATTCATCCATCTGTGGATTTTGGATCTCTCACTAGTATAGATGTCTGTGTGCTGCGGCCACCCGGGTATGTGTGTTTTATCGGTGTTTGTTCATCGTCTTTACCCAGAGCAAGCTTCCAAATTTGGTCTCATATCAGCCAAATTTCTAACCCGACTCCATGTTTTTATCAACCTCAACCAATTGCTAATAACTTTTATGATTTCAGCTAACTTATTTGTTTCACTGGCCTAAAAATGTTTTGCATACTTTGCTTTACTTTAGAGTCTAACACTACAAATATATGTCTTCACGCCTAATTTTTTTGTAATGTAATGTCTTCACATGTGTATGACGCCATGTCCTATGTTTGCGTTTTATTACTAAGCCTCGTTCAAATTTAGTAAGCATTAGGTTGCGTCCCTGGTTTTTACCCGTTGTGATGGAGTTGTGATTTCTTCAGTGTTTTTTGGTGATTCTAACTCCTGATTTTTTCAGCGTTTTTTAGGGTTGCAGATTGTCTTGAACTACCTGTGAAGAACACAAAGAAGATTTGACCGTTAATAAATTTGATAACCAAAACCAATTAATTTAGTGTATAACGATTTGATTTGCAGATAACTGGCATCTAAACCTTCAACGGTAGTGAAGAAAACACTTTATACGTAAGCAATATATAACAATGCAAAACGAATAGGTAACAACTAACTTATGTGGTAGGGGCTAACTTATTAAAAAGGACGCAAAAAAGAATTGTTTTGAGTAAAAAAGGTTAAGGGATGTTTACATCATTTTGACAATATTGGTCGGGTACACCCATGTCAGAGGCATCTTTCACCTCTTCTTTTGCCTGCATGAGAACATTAGTCACGCAGATATGGTGCTACCAATAATAACACTTAGAGAAGGACGACATATTATTATACTTGTAAATGACAAGATACATGTAACTGAAAATATTATATATAACAGCAAATGTTAAATTTATCTGTAAACGCTAAATTTATCTTCAGACGTTTTCCTTAACTGTGATTTAGGGGTAAACATTGGTATACTTGTAGGACATCAAAAAAGCTAAGACTAGAAAAGAAGAATAAAATGCAAAATTGTAGTATAGCTGCAAACTTTTTAACAAAACTGCAACCATTAAATTTAAATGCAAAATATGCAACAAGTGCTTACAATATTTTGGTTGGCCTAATTAGATATACCGATGTTGGAGGCATCCTTCATCCATTTCCTCCTTGTATAAGAACATTAGGCACTCATGTAAGTTGATACAAATAACAACACTTATTGAAGGACTATACATTGCTATACTTGTATAGGACAAGACAAAGATTATGCATAGAAAACGAGAGAAGAACAGTAAATGTTTAAAATAACTACAAAATTTTTTGTAACGCTGCAAAAAGGGAAATGGGTGTTTACAACATTCTGGCAGGACTCGTCGGATACATCGATGTTGGAAGCGTCCTTCACCCCTTCTTCCGACTGCATAAGAACATTAATCACGCATATACGATTCTAACAATAACCATATTAGCGGTACTTGGTCTTATTATTTTGCACAAACTATTCTTATTTACATCCAACATAAAACTTTACATCAACCACATAATATTTACCGCAAATACACATTTTGTCGATAAATTATTAGTTATTGGTCTTGATACTTGTTTTTCGTCGACTCGTCTTCATCTTCTTCATGAGTGTCTTAAGCACACTTTTAACCTTATCTAGGTTCTTATACAGCTACGATATAACTTACCGACAATTCCTCCCTTTTTTATTGTCCCAATTTCAAACACTTATTCTCTTCTTGATTAACTACACTCATCCTTCTCTCAGTTTTGCGTATTCTCCTTTCGAAACACCTGATTTTCTAATTTGTGTTACTTGGTCTTATTATTTTGCACAAACTATTTTAATTTACCCAACATAAAACTTTACTGCAACCACATAATATTTACCGCAAGTACACATTTTCTCACATAAATTATTAGTTATCGGTCTTGATACTTGTTTTCTGTCAACTCGTCTTCATCTTCTTCATGAGTTTCTGAACACACCTTCAACCCTAGCTATGGTACTTGTTACAACTACGACATAACTTACCGACAATTCCTCTCTTTTTTCTTGTCCCAATTTCAAACACACTTATTCTCTTCTTGATTAACTACGCCCACCTTTCTCTCAGTTTTGCGTATTCTCGTTTCCAAACACCTGATTTTCTAATGCATTTTACTTGGTCTTATTATTTTGCACAAACTATTTTTATTTACATCCAACATAAAACTTTACTGCAACCACATAAATTTACCGCAAATACACATTTTGTCGATAGATTATTAGTTATCGGTCTCTATGTCTTCATCTTCTTCATGAGTGTCTGAAGCACACTACCGTGGGTATGGTTCTTGTTAAAATTTTAAGAAAATGAAACAGTTTTATTAGGGAAAACTCATGATGAGTTAGAATCACCAAAAAAACATTGAAGAAATTACAACCCTATTACAAAACTTCAATTTTATAATGGAATCTTCACATCTAATCCGTCTCTACCCAATCTATAAACCCAATCAGTCTCTACCAAATCTACAAGTCCATCCCAAGGCTTCGATTATAACCCCATTACAAGGCTTCGGCGGGTAGAAATCGGTATCCTTCGTTCAAATATTGTGGCTATCACGTTGCACACTTGCTGATGAAATCTCTTTGTATCTTGCCATTAACGCTCATATATTCCTTAGGAAACAAGATGGAGAAGGTGGGCCATAGGCTACTGTTGTGGGCCATTAGAGGAAAAAGTAAGATTTTATTGTTTCATGGGCTATTTAGTATTTCATGACCCTGGTCCCACTACCACCCACCTAATTTAGGAAACCTTATAACATCTAGTGAATTAGTTTTCCCATTTGTATTGTCTACCTAATTTTGCCCAATAAAAATTATATATTCATTATACTTAATATTATCATAACACAGTACGAGACTGTCTATAATATGCTGACCCTCCATCATCTCAAAGAGCTTGTGTTTGGGAACTAAATCCCATCAACAAACCAAATCCTCAAAAAGTGTCAAATTTGATATTACGGCCCTTGATCATTTACATATACATTTAAAACATTACAACAAACCTTTCAGTTTCCATGAGGTTCGAAAATCACTTGGCTAGTTGTGGATCAGAATCAGCGAAGGGATCAAACCCTCCTTAAAGGGGATGTCTAGCGAACGATCTCTTCTTCCTTCCAGTGACGATCACCTTTAATAGTCTATCACTCGGTTGCGGCTACTTTGATTTTGCAGTTTCCATTGGGGGTGTGTACTTACGGGGATGTGCTTATCCCCCTTGCTAACCCTATGCTCAGTCTCTTTCTTAGTCGTGTTATCATCTTTAGTCTCTCAGTCCTTATTATTGTTAGAAAACACCGAATATAAATGATCAGAAACTACAAACAAATTATAATATGTCGTTGTATAAAGTTATCATTTTTTCTTCTTGGGTGACCAAATGAGAAGCCTTGAGCCTCAATATCAGTGAGCCCGGGGTTGATCACCATATTATGGATGATTGCAGCTGGTTCTATTGTTGCATCAGTGACAGTTGCCGTTGATGTTGTTGTAACCTATACACAAATTTTAATGTTAACCAAAACAATGTGCTATCAATATACGTTAATACTATTACTCACATACATCATAATACATATAGTATTATTTTAAAAATGGTGAACTCATAATACAAGATCATATTGCACGCGTTCTGCAGCATCCGCAATGGCATGATTGGTTGGTGTATGCGACTGTTTAAGTAAATGCGGATGCAAGCAGTACATCATATTTTGATGTTAAATAGTAATGTCATATGTATAGTACAACTATGTAGTATGGTACATAAAAATACTTTGCTATAATATTAGTACTGTTATAGGAAAGTTTACGATAGAGTTTCACAATGACTTGACGTACAAGACACGTTTAGAGAAATTGTTAAGTGATTCTTGGAGATTCACCAATGATCTTATCTCTTCGTATTTATCTTATCTTTTCATATTTTAAATTAAATTTTCTATTTAAAGGCAATGTTTAGCCTATTGTAATTTTCACGTTTTATTCTACAAACTTTGAGATCAAGAACTCGGGACCTACTATTCGTATTAGTGATTTCATTTTTTTGTTCGTCTAGAGCATTGGTTTGAAACTACTTCTCTGTTATTCGTTTAAGCAAGTCAAGTTACGTTTGCTATATAAAGCATCCCTCTTCTCTATTTCGAAACACAACTCTGTTTTTGGGAAGTTACGTATTTACGTTAACAAAGATATCAGAGCCAGTCAATTTTCGGATCATACCTTCATGGTTAATACTCGGCATAGGAAAGAGATGGAAGGGATGACGTCTTCCTTAGACGAGTGCTTGGCTTCTTTGGAAAAGTTGATGATTCCTCAAGATGAGACACTAGAGGCTCAGGGATCGCAAATTCAGTTGCAGAACCAACAATTGGAGGAACAAGGTGCATGACTTGTGTCACAAGAATGTCAATTTACTTAAACTTTGACTAAGAGTTTTTCTGATATGATGCAATTGGTTCAAAGAGCTCAGCCTGCATTACCGGCTCTTCAATCTTCACCTACGATAACCAATTCTGCACCATTATTGTCAGCTCTTTCTTCGTCACTCAAACAATGTGAACTTTCGAAGCTCTTGTGCCTCGTTTACCTAGCCCTTATGAAGGTGTGACACGCTTAGGAAGGGTGGAATTTCCTAGATTTGATGGAGAAGCTGTTTGCGATTGGATTTTTAGGGTTAAGGAATTTTTTGACGTGGATCAAACTTCATACAACTTGAAACTACGATTGGCTTCTATTCACTTCTTTGGTGATGTTGCAACTTGGCATAGATCATTTATACAAGCCGATGTTGGCACCGGAATTCTAAGCAATTTGATTGCGTATAAATGTTTTTTGATTGAACATTTTGAAGACTTACTTGATGATCCAATAGCCGAATTGAAACACTTAAGAGAAACTCATGGTATTGTTGATTATGATAATAGGTTTGATGTGATCAAGTTATGAGTTAATTTTCTGGAAGAGTATTTGGTTAGTTTTTATCTCGTGGGATTGCGACACGATACACAAATGTATGTTCGTATGTTTCAGCCTTAAACGATTCGTCAATGCTTGTTATTGGGTCGTTTATACGAGAATGCTCACTCTTCTTCTAGTACTTCCTCATCTTGGTCTCATTCACGTCCATTTCTACCTCCTGGTCAATCGAAGAAATTACTTACTTTGAGTAAAGAGAGTTTTGTTCGGAAGGATAAACCAATGATTTTATGAGTGAACAAAAAAGGTTGGTAATCAAACTCTCCCGGCTGAGTTTATGAGTGAACGTCGAGCTAAAGAGTTATGTTACTTTTGTTAAGAAAAATGTACCCCAGATCACTATTTGATTCATCACAAATATCAATTATTTAGTGTTAATGTTGACAATGAGGATACAGACGAAGACATGCCTCCACTGGAAGAAGATAAACCTGCCCCTTCGGATGAGCCTAAGATTTCAGTTAGTGCTGTCACCAGAGTTACTGATTTTCACGGCAAGAAGACGTTATTTGTGCTTAGTGACACCGGTTCGACTCATAAGTTTATTGATCCACGTATAGCTGCTGATTTACGTTGTGAGATCTTGTCTTTGGATAGTGCTAAAGCCATAGTTGCGAATGCTACTCGTTTGTCCATTCAAGGTTTGATTTATGATTTTAAATGGGGCACACAACATCATACCTTTACCAATGATTTTATGTTGATTTTGTTAGCTGGTTGTGATGTCGTTATGGGTGTTTAATGGTTATCAACTCTTGGTGAGATTGGTTGGAATTTTGAGCATTTAGGGATGAGATTTCAGCTCAACGGTTAACGCGTTGTTCTTAATGGTTTACAACAAGGTTCTTTCCGAGAAGTTTGTTTACTTAGGACTAAGAAGAAGACTAAGGAGGAAGAACCGATGGCATTAATTTGTCCAAGCAAAGTTACGGATGATGCTGCACCTACTCCTACTTGTAACATTACCTTGTTTTCGGTTCAAGGAATCTCTTCAAATGATCCTTTGCACTCAGATATCTCTTCTTTGCAAAAGGATTACTCGGCTGTCTTTGAAGAACCACGCAGCTTACCTCCTTCTCATGTGGTATATGAGCATCAGATTCTATTACTTGCCGGTGCTACTCCGATTAATCAACAAACTTATCGATGCGCTGTGTACCAAAAAGATAAAATCGATAGGATTATTAAAGAGATGCTTACGAATGGTATTACTCGTCCTAGTTCGAGTCCTTTTGCTTCTCCGGTTGTTTTCGTCAAGAAGAAAGATGGCACATGGAGGTTATGTTCAGATTTTTGTTGTTTGACTAATATCACCATTAAGAATCGTTTTCCAATTGCTTTGATCAAAGATCTTCTTGATGATCTTGGTGGAGCTACTTGGTTTTCTAAATTTGATCTACATGCGGGTTATCATCAAGTTCATATGGCTTCTGAGGACATTCACAAGACGTCTTTCAAGACGCATAGTGGTCATTACAAGTATCTTGTTATGCCTTTTGGTTTATCGAACGCTCTGACATCTTTTCAGAATTTGATGAATTATGTTTTTCGGCCATTTTGTGGAAGTTTGTTCTCATATTTTTTGACAATATCTTGGTCTATTATTCTTTGTTGGACGATCATGTTCTCCATCTATGACAAGTATTTGATACAATGAAGTCCAATCAATTATTTGCTAAATTGAGTAAGTGTGAGTTTGCTGTCTGAAAGGCGGAGTACTTAGGTCATTTTATTTCCGAATAAGGAGTGTCTACAGATCCCAAAAAGGTGGCAGCTCTGTCCGATTGGAACCAACCAAAGAACGTTAAGGAGTTACGAAGTTTCTTTGGCTTGGCTGGTTATTATCGACGATTTGTTCAGAATTTTGGGACAATCGCTAGTCCTCTTACCACTTCAACAAAACGGCATTCTTTTAGTTGGTCTGATGAAGCACAACAAGCTTTTGTTTCATTCAAGACTGCTTTGTGTAAAGCTCCGGTTTTAGCTTTACCAGTCTTTGACCAACCTTTGGTGGTTGAAACTGATGCAAGTGGGACAAAAATTGGAGTTAATTTAATGCAGTTGGGACATCTGATGGCTTACATAAGTCGACAATTTAAGGGTAAATAGTTACAGCTTTCGATTTATGAGAAAGAGTGATTGGCTGTAGTGTTTGCGGAGCAAAAGTGACGTCATTATTTGTTACTTCTCACTTTATCATTAAATCTGATCAACGAAGTCTAAAGTATTTGTTGGAGCGGCGTCTCAATACTCCGATATAGTAACAATGACTTCCGAAGATGTTGGATTTTAGTTACGAAATCTAATATAATACGGGTAAAGAGAATATTGTTGCCGATGCATTGTCAAGACGGGATTGTTCGAACATCTTACATATGGCTTTAACGGCTTTGGATTCTACTCTTTCTCAAGCTGATTCCGATTTACTTACTCCTATTAAGGATTCATATGCTTCTGATTCCGAGCTTTTGAGAATCATTGCTTTGTTAAAATTCAATCCTCAAGGAAATCGTTTTTACTCTCGGACACACGACTTATTACGCAGAAAGAGTAAGCTTGTCATCCCTAATGTTGATGCTCTACGTGATTCTTTGCTTCAATGGTTACATTGTTTGGGCATAGGAGGTCATTCTGGTCGTGATGCAACTTACCAAAGCGTGAAAAGTTTGTTTTATTGTAAAGGGATATCCAAAGATATACAAGCCTATGTTCAGAGTTGTGATGTTTGTCAACGTTGTAAGTATGATAGTTTGGCTTCTCAGGGTTTACTGCAACCATTGAGTATTCCTGAAGATGTTTAGACAGATATTTTGATGGAGTTCATTGATGGCTTACCGGTTTTATTTGGAAAATAAGTATTTTTTGTTGTGCTTGATCGTATGACGAAGGCAGCTCACTTTATGCCACTTGCTTATCCTCATACGACTATCACAATGGCTCAAGTATTTCTTGACAATGTTTTCAAGTTACATGGCTGTCCTCAAAGCATTGTTAGTGATCATGATTTTGTTTTTGTGGGTGATTTTTGGGAAGAATTGTTCATGTTACAAGAAGTTGCTTTGAATCTTTCGAGTGCTTATCATCCTCAAACGGAAAGAGAAAATGAAATGGTTAATCGTGGACTGGAGACTTATTTATGTTGTATGATAAGTGATTGACCGTATTTGTGGAGTAAATGGTTACTTTTGGCCGAATATTGGTACAATACGAATTTCCATACTTCAACACAAATCACTCCATTTGAAGCTATGTATGGTCAGCTTCCTCCAATTCATTCACCTTACCTTCCCGGTGAGTCTAAAGTTGTTGTGGTTGCTCAAAATTTACAAGATCGTGAGAATATGTTGCTTACACTTAAGTTTCATTTGTTGAGGGCTCAACATCGTATGAAACAAAATATGGATATCCATTGGAGTGAAAAGGATTTTGAGATCGGTGATTATGTGTATGTCAAGCTACATCCTTATCGTCAAAAGTCACTTGTTTTCCGTTCTAATCAAAAGCTACGTCCTTATTATTTCGGCCATACAGGATATTGGAACGTTGTGGAAAGGTTGCATATAAAATAGACTTGGTGTCTTCTTCGAAAATACATCCCATTTTTCATGTATCACAACTTAAAGTCATGGTGGGGAACGTTTTGACTTCATCTACTCTTCCCTCTGTGATTATGGATGTGTTCACTAAGGTTCCGGAACGTGTGTTGGAACAAAAAATGGTTCAACGTCAAGGCCGAGCAACTACTATGGTCTTAGTGAAGTGGTCTCATTCCGATGAAAGTGAAGCGACTTGTGAGTTGTTGTTTGATCTTAAGCGACGATTTCCATCATTTGAAAAGTGCGGACAAGGTTCTTGAGCGAGGAGAATTTGTTATAGGAAAGTTTACGATAGAGTTTCACAATGACTTGACGTACAAGACACGTTTAGATAAATTGTTAAAAAAAATTCAGAGATTCACCTATGATCTTATCTCTTCATATTTATCTTATCTTTTCATAATTTTTTATTAAGTTTTCTATTTAAAGGTAATGTTTAGCCTATTGTTATTTTCACGTTTAATTCTACAAACTCTAAGATTAAGAACTCAAGAACTAATATTCATTTAGTGATTCCATTCTTTTGTTCTTCTAGAGCATTGGTTTGAATCTATTTCTTTGTTTTTCGTTTAAGCAAGTCAATTTACGTTTGGTATCTAAAGCATCCATCTTCTCTGTTTTGAAATACAACTCTGTTTTGGGAAGTTACATATTTACGTTAACAAGTACATGTTACCAGTTGGCCTTGTAGGGTTGGCAACAGCTGTCGAGGGTACGGATGAGACATGTGTCGGCTAAATCCAAGAATGACATGAATTTACAATCAGACGCATGTTACTTGTAAATAGAATTACCATACACATCGAATTTTTTATAATATATATATATATCTATGACACAATGCAATACCAATACCAATTCAGGAGCATCCAATACGGTCGTGCTAGGTTGGATAACATGATCAAGTGTGGACTATGGTAATTCCTAGTTATATTCCAGGCAATATTATTACGATTGCTATATTGAATATAAACTACGGAAAAAATTAAATAATATAACCTACTTTATTTTATATATTATTAGGATAACTTTTTTTTTTCAAATTACTTAGATAACCTACTTTTTCAAATATACTTATTTTACCTTACACTTCAAAAATACCCATTTACCAAATCACATTGAATTTTTTTTTGTTTCAATTTTCTCTCTTCTAGTTTTGTTAGGTTACACAATACAAAGTACTTAAGTTAGCAAAGAAATCAAAGATCGATGTTTTTTTTGCGATACTTTTGGATCGATCGGTTTGATTACCGACCGATCGGTCTAGGATCGATCGGTCTTGTTTAAACAGTATTAAACTCTTATATATAATAACTTAGATCGATCGGTCGGTAATCAGATCAATCGGTCTTGTGTTTTCAGAATAATTCATTGTATTTGTCATGTGGTCAGTCTACACGATGTGTCATTCATCCTGAATTATTTTCTTCTCATAGGATGAGGACTCAGAAGAGCGATAAGTTAGGACTTCTAAAACAACTTTTTAACGTTCACTTTTTGCGTTAATAATTTTTAGTCAGATTGGCGACATATTTGAATCATTAAAATATATCATTTCCATATTTTGGATGCATTGACCGATTGGTCAATTTAAGTTACGCAAAGATGATATTTGTTCTACAATGTAAAGACCGATCGGTCTGTACACCGATCAATCGGTCTGAACATCGCAAGACAAATAGCATCTTTGCAAAAAACTCAGACTAATCAATATGATAACAGATCGATCAGTCTGAACAACGCAGAAAAAATATCTTCTTAGCACAAACAAAGATCTATCAGTGTATACGTAGACCGATCGGTCTACGCATCTGAAAAAAAAAGTCTGCCAAATTTCGGCAGATTTGCAGGAAGTTTGCCACATTTTTGGTAGACTTGTAGGAAGTGTGCCAGATTTTTGGTACACTTGCAGGAAGTCTGCCCAATTGTTGGTAGATTTGCAGGAAATCTGCCAGATTTTTGATAGACTTGCAGAAAGTCTACTAGATTTTTGGCAGACTTACAGGAAGTCTGCCAGATTTTTGGCAGACTTGCAGGAAGTCCGCCAGATTTTTGGCAGACTTGCAGGAAGTCTGCCAGATTTTTGGTAGACTTGTAGAAAGTTTGCCATATTTTTGGTAGATGTGCAGAAAGTTTGGCAGATTTTTGGTAGACTTGAAGGAAGTCTGCTAGATATTGGCAGACTTGTAGGAAGTCTGCGAGATTTTTGGTAGACTTGCAGGAAGTCTGTCAAATTTTTGGCAGAGTTACAGGAAGTTTGCCAGATTTTTGGCAGACTTTAAGGAAGTCTAAAAGATTTTGGCACACTTGTTGGAAGTTCGCCATATTTTTGGTAGACTTGCAAAAAACCTTGGCAGACTTGCAGAAATTTGACCAGAACAAAAAAATTTCAATTATGTAATCCTAAAACATATAGTTTGGCTTGAGATTACTTATATGTTTCCAAATTAATTACTTATCTTAACTTATAAAATTGTAAATTCTTTTTTTCTATTTTTATAAAGGAAATGGGTATTTTGGTAATTAAAAATATTAGAGAAAAAAGTAGGTTAGATAAGTAATTCAAAAAAATTAGGTTATTTAAGTAAGTTATAAAATAAAGTAGGTTATTTAAGTAAATTTTCCTAACTATGTGGCATTATTTATACACTAGTATGTGAGTGTAATAACTACTACACCATTACCTTATGATCATCTACAACCATTTCAGACACTACTTCTTTTGACGGCCCTTCATTGTAGTTAGGGACTGTACAAATATTCTGCACAATGAAAATGGAAAACATATAGCGTGTGACACTATTATATATTCACATATACATAACTATTAAAACTGGGTGGACCTCATCAGTCGTTGTGTCCTTCCAGACACTGGTAGTTATGTCAGCGTCACCAGTTATAGTATCATCGTGAAACATACAACTAGACATAATTTTACTGTACAAAATATCTATGTCATATAGCAATGATATATATATAGTTGTGAGAACCATATAACAATGATATATATATAGAATACTATATTAGTAAATTATACATAGATATCGTATTATTATAGGAGTTTGACATTAACTGTTTTGGCTTTCTTGGATCCTCGTGCTTCTGTTCCTTTATCAGTCGTAGCTGGCCTCTTTCCCTTGGTTTGATTAATGTCAGTAGCTGCACTTTTCGTTTTTGAACTGGTTTTCCGCAGAGGTAGGACATGGGGATTAGGCTCACCGAGAAGTTCGCTCTTTAATGTAGCAGACCGAATGCTTAACTGATCATTGATAATCCAGGTATTATTGTCCAACATTTTCTCCACTCTCTTCTTATGCTCCAATAAAGCTAACTTAATGATGCGACCAATGTCTACATCAGAACTGACATGAGAGCATTGGTCCTCGATCTGACCAGGCGCATCATCGCCTACACCAGAAGAGACCCATACGTATTCCACACCCTCATCTCAACCTTTCCCAATTTTTTGTTTTTTACCAAGCGACTCTTCAAGGTCATCCGTTTTGATCCCACCTTCCCAGCAGTTATTATCGAATTGATGGACGTCTGCTATGTATATATCTTCATAGTTCTAACTTCTTTGTCGTTTTCCTCTTTAGAGAACAGTAGGACATCATTGAAAATGTTGCAGTTCGCACACAATATGGATCACACAATGGCCTGTAAATAGACGGTATATTAGATATAACGTTACCATAGATAGTATTACTATTGTACGTGTAGTTACCTGCCCTTTCTTATTGATGCTCCTTGCAGTGTTCACATTTACATTGACAGTCTCTTGCAAAACCTTATCAATAATTTCAGTGACTAGACATTCATCTTTCGGAGTAGCATCAGTTGCGAGACTCATCCCAATGATAGAAGGACAACAACATATTGATAATAACATAAGTGCGTGAGAATAAAATTGAATCGCAGTTGTCTCTTGCACTAGTTGTTCTGGTGTCTGTGATTTGCCACTCTTCACAGTCAAGAAAAACGATTCGCGGCCCCAAGGGTATGCAAGGAATTTATTAATATCCGATAATATTACCGGATCAAGGGCACAAAAATACATCTACCAAAAATAGCAGAGCGAACCGCACCCTTGTTATTCTGTCCTTGCTCTTCTTACCAATGAGAAGCATATCATGAATTTGGTCGGTATTCACTTTATCCATTTTCCCAAACAAAAATTTCCAGATCTCATCACTGGTAACAGTCACTTTATCCATATCCTTTTCCTTAGCGGATGATTGCTAGTACTTCGACTTTATATGGCCCAGTTTTATCACAACCAAACCCGTAACTAATGCAAATTCTTCAATACCAAATCTGATTGGTTTGCTTGAATGTAACTACCACATTTCGTACTTCTTGTATGTAACAAGTTGCCGAGAGAGCATATAGTGGAGGAACATAACAGAGAAGGTATGATTACCCATCCATAAGACTTTTTGAAATTCAGACTCCATCAACAGATCCAAGTTTGCATCATCCAATGCAGACTTTGCCGTCTTAATACAACGAGAGTGAAATAACTGTTAACTCGCTCTTACCACTAAGTTCATATCAAGTCTCAAACAAACGCTTAGAAAGAACCTTTCTTCATACCTTATGTAAATAGTCTGTGGGATAAAACAGAAATACCATATCAACATTCAGGCATTATCATGAAGACTTACTGTAGTATGTACATATTACACATAATTACTATAACGAGTATACATATAATTAGTTTACACATAAAAATTTCCAAAACAACAATAACGATTCCTAAATTACAAAACTAAAAATGAATAGTTCTGATATGTTGCATAGAACTACTGTTGATCCCGAAAATCAAATAGGTTTCAGGGCTAAAGTGAATTAAAGTAAAGAATTAAAAAAGACTATCGAACTAATCTGAAAATGAAAGGATATTATTGATTGAAGAGTGTTACAGAGATCTTAGGGAAGAATTGCTTAGATTATAAACTCATGCCTTTACAATAACTAAGCTGCTCTAGTTATAATGCTAATTACATGAACTACTCTTCCTATACTTTCTCTTGCAAACTTGCCATTGACCAACTCTTCTTCAACTCTACCTGTTGCGGGTAAGCTCCGGAGTTCGGCTGCAAGCTCAGGTGAAACTCGAGCTCTCATATGGGTAGAACCGACCGGACTGGATTCTTAATATAAACTGAGCCTTGAATGGACCGCACGCTTTCTATTCTCGGAGTGGGCCGCAAGTTAGATGGTCCATATACCAAAAATAGCCCCCAGCTCATGTGGTTTGACGGCAACACCAAATCCATGAACTTTATCCTTGGAGCTCCTGCTGTACTGTCAATCGATATCTCTTTTGTTGTTCAATTCAAAATGAAGTTTAGGTAATACAACTTTTCCTGATATCATGAATCTGTTTTTATTTGAATAGATTCCTTCTTGATAAACCTTGTTCCATGACTTTCCTATTTATACGTTCAGACTTTCTGCATGCTAATTGTATTTTAGATTTGATGTTCATTCTTAAAGAAAAAGGCTCTCATACGATCATGGGCGAAAACGGTGCATCCGCCTTGTATTGATCCTGAACTACCAAATCTCCAAGTATGCCAAGCATTCATTGCTTTTAAATAGCGCGTATCTGCGTGTAATGCAGAGTTCTGAAATCATTGTTGCTCACCTTTATTATTATATATATTTTTTCGGTAACTTTCGGGACTGGAATTCATCCTCTCACTATGGCGGTTCTCATCCCCGGTCCTTTGTTTATCATCACTCAACCTCGGGCGACAAGAATGAGCTTCCTCCTCCTCTGCTAGTTCCTTAGGAACTACCCCACACCGGGTCCTTCCCGGAGTGACGGTGCTGGAAGAAGGTCCGACACTCATGAACCTTCTCCCAAACGAGCTCGCGCTTCCAATGATGCTTGTGAGGAGGAAGAGGCTGGTGACTTCGACGTTTCAAGAGATGCTGACTCTAGCGATGTCTCGGTGTATCAATATCGTCATGGATCATCATGTTCCAGTCCCAAGTTTCAATGGAGTTTTCAACATAACCGGGACTGCCCTATCCTTGAGGAAGAACACGGGATGGCGATTGTGCTGAGGCATTTCAAACCTCGTGGGTGCGCCATTCTGGTGTTGAGGGACATGTCTGAAAAAGCCAACTACATGGAAGCACACGAGGACTTTGGCTACATATGTGCAACACTCCACTTTGTCATCGTGCATTTTAATTCTGTTAATTTCTTATATCATTTTTTTGTTTGTAGGCTATTGCGGCGTTTCACAGATGCATAGGTGCTTATGAGCCCAGCTGCCTGAGCTCGACTGCCAAAGAGTCATGAAAGACGGTTGACACACTTACCAACATACTCAGCTTTGCGCAGGACCGTGAGACCAAAAACTTGGCTAAGATCCAAAAATTACTCTTTGAGCTATCGTCCTTGAAAAACAGAGTTTCTGAGCTTGAGGAAACACTACAACAGGAGCGAAGCCAAAGGAAATGCAGTCGAGGCTGCTGTCGAAGCTCCTATGAAAGATTTGGCGGCGAAATACCGGGAGTGTTATGCTCATTTGAAAGCCAGACTTGACAAGCAAAGTCTAGAAGGTAAACTGGAGGTCAAAGTTGCTGACTTTAATGCCCGCCTTGATATGATCGGTAAGATAAGGAAGGGTGATTTGGATTTTGATGGCAAAGAGAGTCTTTTAAAGATACACAGATAGATTTGGAGCTCGACCTCGGAATGGCAGTAGCTTCATATGTGAGTGGTGGTAACTTCTCAGGTGGTTGTGAACCAGAGAACTTAATGGACCTTGAGGCTTCCCAGCTCAGTCATCTTGACACTTCTCGTCCTATTGATTAATGATGAGTGTGATTTTTAATGGTTTTAGAGCCTTATTTTAGGTTGTTTTGC
>OVBA01006280.1:0-17412 GCA_900406435.1 Lepidium aucheri
GACCATTCCGAGTTTTGGACAAGATTAATGAAAACGCCTACAAGATCGACTCACCAAGTGAGTATAAAATCAGATCTAGCTTCAACATTTCTGACTTGACTCGTTTTGTTGCAGATGAACCTGATTTAAGGTCAAATCCTTTTCAAGAGGAAGGGGATGATGTGATCATGGACGAGGACCAAATACAAAGACAAACAAGCAACCGCAAGTCAAAGCCAAGCTCAGTCCAAAGGAGTTTCAACAAGCTTTGGAGATTACAACCAGTCCCATTACAAGATCACGTGCTAAAGAGTTTCATGGAAACCTTTGCGGATTTATTCAAAGCCTTTTGGACAAGGAACGCCAAGAAGAACTCGTGGGGAATAATACGCAACAAGTATCACGCGTTTGGAGTCTTTTACAAGTCCATAAGGAGCCTTTTAGTAGGTTTTAGAATCTACCTTATAAAAGATGGAAGCCTTTTAGTAGGTTTTAGAAGCCATCTTATAAAGACGGAAAATGGGAGACCAAAAGCCAATTCCAAGTAGCCAGCAAGAAAAACACGGGATTTGGGAGATTAAGAGTCATTTAACACTGAAGAGTTAATTTTGGTCAAAGAAGATTAATGCTCTTCATTTCCTAAGTAGTCTTCTCTCATTTTCGAGGCAATTAATACTCTAGATTTCCGCCTAGTCTTTTATTCTCTATATAAATATTTGTAATTCTCTTTTCAGAGAACATCCAAATTTTTATCAATAAAATCGAGAGTGATTCTCTTTTGTTCCTTGTGAACTTTTTGATCAGTCTTGGTGTGTCATATCCAAGTGATCAAACCGGTTTATCAAGTATTTTCCATCATACTTGTGTGGCTATTCCTTGCCATTGGCGTAAAGAGAAGAGTTGAAACAACAAACAATCTTCGGTTTAATATACCAAAGGTGGGGGCTGCTCTAATCTATATTCCGTGGTTCCACCACCTTGCTTGATTGAAGGCGAGTTGAAATAGCAACAATCTTAGGTTTAATATACCTAAGGTGGGNAAGGCGAGTTGAAATAACAACAATCTTAGGTTTAATATACCTAAGATGGGGTTACTCGAATTCTTTGAAGATCAAGGATTATCCTTACAACTCGAAGTGCTGATTCTTTTGGGGTTTCCGCGTCACCTTCTCTTTTGAGTTCTATTGGTGCATCAAGATCATGTTCATTTTCCATTATCATGTTATACAGAATTATTCATGTAGACGTGATATATATCATGTATGCCCCAAAAATGAGTTGGTCCTTTCACAATTGCGAAACGCGATTAGAGAACTGCAAGATTTTTGTTGCGTAGCAAAATATTTTTTTGGACCTGTTGGCTTGTGAATTGTTTGCATTATTGTGGACCATTTTATACATATCATCAGCCAAATAATAGCTCATATTATATTATTTTCCTTGTATGACATAATTAACTGGTGGAGCAACATCTTAAGCAAAATTGGAGAAAAAATAAGAAGAGTCCTACACATTAATGTCTTATTGGTGTCTAACATTTCAAAATATGCAATGCCTTATTCGATACATAGATTTAAAGTTTGGTCGCTTCATCCAACAATGATGCTTTATCCTCCTTTGAACAATCAAACATATTCAAAAATCTGAATATTTGACTCTCTAATCAAGTGACAATCAATCTAATTTAGCTTAAGTTTGATCTATAACCTTGTAACAGTTAGTTTTGCATATATTCATTAATCTCACAAGTTACAAGTGAATATTCAGATTTGTCTCAAACCATAAAAACAATTCTTTTAGTTTAATTGATTGTACATATGTTCATATAATTCACAATTTGACGTCAAAATAAAAAAGATATTTTAAGTATAATGAAATTTTTGGCAGAAACGTGAAAGATACAATTTGAAAGTAGTTTATGAATTATGATGATGAAGAGCATCACTTGCTTCTATTGCCAATATATAGACGTACTTCTCTGTTGGTAATGATGCTATCCACAAAACGTTATTGTCGTCCCAAACTATTTCCATAAGTACAATCTCTTAAGCATAACACAAGTTTTGTTGTACATAATAATGTCGTATACACATTAATTGTTTACTTTTATATATGAAATCAATAAAAAGGAAAGTTTTACAAAAGCTCTTAAGGATTCACTTTATCCCAAAAAGACTTGTTGGGGCCGGTTTGGGACACCTCAGCATGAAACATTTACGTAGGATTCCTACTTTATGGGGCTCCACTTATAAGAAAATTACTCATTGATTTCATTATAAAGTTATATTATTTTTTGTTTAATAATTTCAAGACAAAAAAAAGTGAGATGCTTTTCGTTAGTTGTAATAATAATAACTATTGTTACTCAATCTGATTCATTGTATTTGATGTTTTAAATTTTTTCACATCGTTTAGAAAATTATTAAATATTTTTTTTATCTAAACAAAACATGTTTTATCACAAATTTCAATATAATTTAATCAATCACAAATCAATCTGCAGAATTCTAACAATCAAAAACATCCAAACACACTAGATATTGCATAAAAGATCTATAAACATCTAAAATAAAACAAAAAAAATTCCTAAAACATCAAATATAAAGAAACAAAAGGAAGAGTAAATTGTGAATATTAAAGAAAAGCTATACCATTAAGCATAATTTATTTTAAGACATTTGGTAAATATCGATATAGAAAAATTAAGATATCTAGCCAAAATTTTGTTGAATGTCAGTATATATGCAACAGTTTTTACTAGTATTTGATTTCAACTAGTTGTATAGTCTTATATAATATGATTTAAGATTTAGATTTAGGGTTTGGTTATGAATAGAGTTTTGTCAATATAAAAAAATAATCAGTTTACCGTTAAGCCAAACTATTTATTTTCGTTGAATTTTGTTGTTCTTGTTCTACATGTATATATAGTTTCAATTATATATATATATATATATATAGTTAATTAAGCAAGTTTTGTGTAACCATGACTATTTCATATATAACTATCTAGCCCTAACGACTATTAACACCAATAGGAATATACTCTTAACCAAAGTGAAGCATGCAAATAGAAAGCACAAAGCAGTTGAAATCCTTAACACAAACCAAATCTTAACAAGAAAGCAAAGCCGAAAGGAAACCCCAAAAAGAAAGAGAAGTAAAAGCAACATAAGTTAGCTTTGTCTCTAGTTTTTTTAGTTTGATATATTTACGTAATCTCGATTCGAACAGACTTAATTTGATTCCGAAATTCTTAAGCTAAACAACTAAGTTTATTTTGCCTAATATGTTTGAAAATTCTTGTGGTGATAACAAAATTGAATATAGATTTTCAGAAAAGTGAATGTAGACGCATCTCTAATGTTAGTTGGATGTAAAATTAGTTATGGGCCATAGCTTTGTAGTAGACCCTCTTTGACTAATGAACCTCATTCATTTGGACATTAACACGTTCAATGTTTGCTCCTTTGCTGAATTCTATAATATTCATTACCCCTTACAAAACATCTTAACCTCATAATGTGTAACGAATTAATGTCGATTCTAAATATTTGTCAATATTTCAATGATTTTCTAGTCTAAGAGAATATATTCTACGTTTGTGTCTATCATTTATTTTTATTTTTTTGTAGGCACTCAATATTTTAGAAAAGGGACTTCACATGCAAAAAGCTTTATAATTTTAAACTATATGCTTTCAAGCAAATATTTTGAATTGTAGGCGCTCAATATGAACTTCATAAATATATATATATATATATATTTAAAAAAATAATATATCTAAAAACCCAAAAACAAATGGGGTACAAAGATGGCCGAAAGGTTGAGGGAATTGAATGGAATGTAAGATAATGTCCCCAAAAAATAAGGACAAAATTAAATCTCCAACAGATAGAAAAAAAAATGAATGTCTATTTGTTTCTTCTCCATCATACTTCCACCACTCTTCTTGCCTACAACTTAGCTGCTCTCTACCTTTTGCCTTCATTAACCCCTTAATTACGTATATGCAATGTTAGCGTTTATTTACTTTGGGGTTTTAGGCATTTGTGTGGCTTTATGTATGAAGAAAATGTTTTTGATCAAGTGGTAAAAGTATCATATTTGTTGTATTTTTTATCGGAAATCGATTTCAAAAAATTATGTTCGTTAAGAATTTGAAAAAAAAAATTATGTCTCAGGTCTTATCAAAAAATAAACACACGTATGTTGAGAAAAAAAATTCAGCTTCTCTTACTGTATACGAATTGAATGATTATTCATAACTGTATAATTATTGGCTTCCAACTTAAAATCAAATGCTAATAATTGGATAAGTATTTATCTTATATATAGTACTTAAGTCATATTTATATTCATAATGTGGGATCTTCTCACATTCTCCTCGAGACAATGGTCCATGTAACCATTAGTTTTAACAATAGTTCATTGTAGGATCAATTTCAGGTTAAATTAATTCAGCACTTTTTGATAGGTCAGATCGATTCGGGTGAACCAGTGTGAGTTCAGACTTTGATACCATATAAAATTATGGGTTTCCAATTTAAAATCAGTTGGCAATGAATGGAGATGTCTTTATCTTATATAAAATATTTAATTAGGTCCCATCTAAATTTTGATTGATGAGATCGGGTAATATAATTAGTGACAAGTGAAAATGAAATAGAGATTTGACTTATAGAAAAACGGTATTAACTGTCCCGACACTTTATGATAACAACCAAACAACGGATTTGTCCCACCTTTGACTGGCCCCTTTTGACCATTTTTTAAAAAAAATACATGTTCTTCTTCACTTTTTCTTTCTTGTTTTGTTGTCTCAGTTCCTTAATTTGTGGATTTATCGTCGGTCCGTTGATAATAATAAAAAAAAACAAGCTTGTGGGTTGTAATTTGTATTTTCGATTTATGGCTGTGAAATGTTTTTTTTTTTTGTAAAAGCCATGATTCACAAATATTGTCGGAATCATATCAACCTTTTGTTGATGTGTTTGACGTCTTTTTTGCATTCAAGAATTTAACCA
This sequence comes from Lepidium aucheri, assembly GCA_900406435.1. Classification (NCBI taxonomy): domain Eukaryota; kingdom Viridiplantae; phylum Streptophyta; class Magnoliopsida; order Brassicales; family Brassicaceae; genus Lepidium; species Lepidium aucheri. The sequence goes on from OVBA01006280.1 coordinate 5,007, forward strand.
GACTAATCATAATCTCTAATGTGATATGTCCTTTCAAAAAAATTAAATATTTTTTATAACATAAGTAACTACGTAAACCAAAGAATTAGTGAAAGCATAAAGGTATCAATTTTTTTCTATATAATTTCTGTGTATGCCCTAACAAAACCTTTCAAAATATGATCCGTTACTCGCCTACGTACTAAATACATATTCATTTTATTTTTAAATTAAATCACGAGAAATCTATTCACGTCAATAATCTTATACTTCCCAAAAACCAATATATAAGGTAAAAAGATGTTCAGCTTTTATGAACTAGAGATAAAGATGAAAGATGATAAACCTTAATACATTTTTTTTTGTTCTTAAATATTTAATCAAATTAATTTACGCATTATTATTTGTCGGGAATAAAAAAAATATGTTGTCAGATAGAAAGTGTGGAACCTTTCCTTGCTTCGTATGTACTATATAAATGCAATAATACATGCATTAATTAATTTATGAGCTTGTATTATACTAATAACTATGTGCCCCTTTGTCGGTCAAAACATTTTATTCGCTTTAACATTTTAAATATGTATGAACGAATATCATTCGTTATATACATCTAAAGTTGATCAACTGAAAGTAATCATAAAACCAGTCAACGTTTCAACAAAAAGATTAACTGGCTTTGAATTAAAGTTTTAACTTTCGGAACTTTTCTAAATTTAACTGAGCTCTTTAAACGAATGTTGACCATTCAATAACATTAACAATACTTTATAATGAAATTTATAGCCTTTTTATAAACAAAAATGAACTATTTCTATGACCATTATCACTTTCTTTGGAAAAACAAGCAAAAATCAAAGTATCTTTAGAGTTCCGTTATAACTTCGTTTATGCTTTGACATCATAATAATCAGCTAAAGATAAAGTATAAACCTTTTGTGCAAGAAAAGAAGAATTTATACTTCAAATTTTCTACTTTTCTAAGTTTTGTTTCCCTATAACACTTATAAAAATGTTCGAGTTGAAACCTCATGTACCCATTTTCATATAACATTTCAATATAATTAGATATTTTCTAATGAAAATTATAATATCATATATTCCCTCTTTCCTAAAATAATTGATGTTCTAAGTATAAATATTTGTATCAAATTATATGATATTTTTAATTTTCAATGCAAAAGTTATTGTATTTTCATTTGTTTTGACTATTGCGTTGATTTTTGATTGGTTAAATAATCACTAATTAGATTGAAAATAATGTTTTAAATCAAAGAAAATAATTAAAAGTAAATAAGTTCTTAATACGTGTACAAGAATCTTAAATATCAATTATTTTGGGACAAAATTAGTAGTATATCACTACTGTTATCAGATTTTTTTTCCTGCTAAAAACTTGATATATTGATAAACGAACGGTAGAATCCAAACGAGGAATACAGAACCCGGTGGACACGTAGAATTTTCAGGGAAACCTAAAAGAAGAGAGCTAAACTATAATAACAAATAGTCCCCATATTATTAGAAAAAAATAGATTTCAGAAAATATAACTCCAAACGATAAAGCAAGATCAACACAAGGCCACGACTAAACCAATGTAGATGAAGACTCCATAGAAAATAAATTCACCATATATATGAAGTAAAAAGTTTCTGATCTGGAAAAAGAATAACCCACGACTCTTCCATAACCAGACATCAATCAGATCTTGAGAATACAAATAAGGAGCGAAACCGCCTCAGACAAAGAAAACCAATCTCAAAAATAAACCAGCCGTGATGGATATTATAATAAAATAAAATAAGGGTGGGAAGTGAAAAACCCAAGAAGAATGTGGAAGTAAAGAAGAGAAGAAGAACGCATGCAAGCATGCAGATAATTTACAAAGTTTATTAATGTGTTTATAATCTCTATATAACCCTACATAGAAGGAATGGGCTGCAGCATCAACTCAGATCTTGGGATTGCAATCTTCTCATTTTTCTTAGTTAAATAATTCACACGCTTAAACATATAATATATAAACAAATAAATCTTAATTTATAAATTGTAACTGTCTGCTTACGATTAAGTGTAAGAATGTGGGTGTTACTGCCATTCTAAGCCAACAATCCCATAGGCTAATTACTATACAGGCTTTGAATGGAATTAATAATATTTCACATGAGTCAGTATTCATTTTGTTTAAAAATTTTGGTCTCCTGATAAATTGAAATTCGAAGTTTAGGATGGAACCCACAAAACTCGAATTTTCCGTCATCTTTTATCGGATTCCGACAGAATTACCTTCAGTTTTAGATTTATTTTCTTATAGTGTATGGTAATGAAATAGAAAATATAATAAGGTTTCTTAATTAATTTTTGTAATAGCCAAAAACTTATATTTGTTGATTAGTAATTATTTTTAGTTTAACTACACATATACAATTTTTTAAATCAAATTTTTATATTTTTCTTTTGTTAATCGAGGTGTCTGTATTGCAGTCTAACTAATCTACATAGAGATAGTATTGCTGACTAATTTGGCTATGAGTTTTTCAATGAAGTCTAAAATTACATAATCTATTTTCGACTGGCCAAGCAACAATGACTTAGTTTGTGGAAATTAAACTCTAGACAAATAAATTTACATTTTGTTCCAAAGCACCTCTACCACCATGCTACTACTACTTATTTTCTTACATTTTGCCCACAAGTATTATTGAAATCGTTAACACATTAATAATATGTAGAAACTATGCTTACTCAAATCGTTATCTCATGCCAAGTGGATGAGAAGACAACTTAGTTATATAACACAAGAAGATGGGCAATGCTAATTAACAATTTTTTAAAGTAAAACTAATAAAAGGTTAAAATGAACACATTTATATATATAGGAGAATAAAAAATAGAAGAAATGTTTCCTATGCAAAGAACAAGAAGGAAGTTGTCTACATAGGGAGGGTGAATTAGGCTACATTGGTAATAAAAGCCATAACTCACTTTTGTGTTTCTTACTTCAATCATCAATTAGCACATTGCTCCATATCTCAGACATCATCATCTCTCATTTACTTCCAATTCTCTCTATATATCTATATTATATATACCCATAACATCTCAGCCATGATTCCATAATACTATATAGTAGTATTTGTATAGTATTTTTTGTCTTGTTTATTTTTGGTTATTTTTTTCCATTAATTTGGTTTTCATGAGTATCAGTAAATAACGTTTGTACCCATCTCACACTGTCCATATTGTTTTCTTAATATTATTTTTGTAGAAAATGAAATATTTGTCTTATTCATTAAAAAGGGAATAAAAGTGAGGGAACTTTATCACTGATCAATCAATTTTAAAAATCTAAAATGTTTTCTATATTGTTTCATTGAGCGCTCTTTTTAAGAAATATAGCAAGAGGTAACCGTTGTTATACAATATATCTATATATAAAGAGATATTTACTACTCCGTATATAATATCATAACTTGTTATTTTATGTAAGAATGTATAACTATCATGGTGAATTCATAAATTTAAGTTCTAGTAGTTGTCATAATTATCTGTTTATAGTGTATATATGCCTATTCGTTGTATATGTTAATCGTATCGTTTATGTGAACATTCATATATATCATACATGTGGATATTTCTCGCCTTTGATGACCAAATCTTCAAAACGAAAAGTAAAAGAACAAAACAAAGCCTTGATAATGTAGTTCTGCTGCTGGAGCTCAAGATTTTTGTTCTTCGAAATTGAAACGTGTCATGTGCAAATAAGTACTCCATGAAGAATAATCACTGTCAACCTTTTGTTATCATTCCACATAGAATGGGCAGAGTCAATAACTCTCGTATCACCATTTCACAGCCTTATCTTATCTATGAGGAAGTACACAACATATTTAGTTTCATGGATGTTTTAAGTTTAGTTATAGATTATAGTTGGATATGATCGACGATAAGCACTTATACATAAATAAGCTAATGACTTGGATATCTCATCAGTTTATCTATGGTCTACAGTTTGAATTTCGTAAATCAAAGTTGCTTAAAACAGAGGATTCTACAAAGAATGGAAACAGAATCCTCTGTTTTAGGCAAGTTTGATTTACGAAATTCAAACTGTAAACCAGAGATAAACCAGAGATAATACATCCACGTCATTATAATTAAGCCACCCTTTTAAAATCAAAATATGTACTTTTAGACAAATGATGGGCAATAAACATCTTTGTACACAATTTAATAAGAAACATGCATTAGTATATAGATTTTATGTTGAATTGTAAGAATAAATAAATTAGTAGCTAAAAGAGGTTAATAAGTCTTGAAGTTATATGTCACTGAGCATGCCTAACCATTACAACAAATGAGTACTAAGCAGTAGGTATTAATTTGGAATACATGTCTATATTTGGAGAAGCAAAAACAATAATGAAGAGGAAAAATAAAATAAAAAAGAGGAAGAATTAGGTCACGCGTGCCAAAATGAGCTGTATGTGTGGTGTGGTGTAACACGCGCGTGCTTTTATCTCTCACGTGTGAAGACCTCTACACATTTCATATCAAATTCTTTTGATTAATATTTAAATCAAAGGTGAAATAAGGAATATCCCCAATATAAGGAATATATTTTTACAACATACCACATTTGTTAGGGGAAGTTTTTTTACCCATAAAAAACGTGTTTATCTGCCGAGAAAAACATAGGGTCTAATTAGCTAGACACTATATGGTGAGTTCGAATTCCACATTGCTCCAGTTTGAAAATTTAGATTATAAATTGAATTGTTGTTGATTTAATAGTTATTTGTTATAAAAAAATTCATGTTTATTTGATGTGATATTATTTATATGAATTAGACTTTTGTCAAGTCCAATAATTGACAAAAAATTTACATATTAGGTTTTTTTACAACAATTCAAAAGAACATTTTTAGTAGTTTTTTTGTAATAGAAAACTGCATCTAGTTAGTTAAGTGTTTACTGGTAGATAATTTGATCTTAGATATTTGTGTAGTTTCATGTGATTATATTTTGGAGTCTATGAGATTGAGTTATGGATCCAGCTTTATCGATCGTGTTAAAAGATATTCTAATTTTACAAGACAATTTAATTCTAAAACCCAAGAATTTCGCTATTTTGATTTTGCTAGTCCAAAAAATCTAGAAAGTTTTTGCTTTTATTAAAATAATTGTTTCTCCTTAAGAATACCATAGTTTTCTTAAGGAAAATGTTTTTCGTTTCTAAACATTGTAGTAAAGTTGAAAAAAAAAACATTAGTATATGTTCTTTTTTGGGTCGAGAACACTAGTACAAGTTAAAATTTTCCTAAAAGGTTGTAAAATAAAGTATCCTATATTAAAAATACAAAAAGTAACGTGATTATTAAAAGAAAAATAATCGATAACGAACATGACGAGAAGACGCACTACTATATAAGAAACAATCCATGAGGCAGGAAGCATAACTGGTTAAGATTAAAGATATATCACTACAACACCAAACAAACAAAAAATAGAGTTTTGAGATTTCAATTAGGTTTCTTTGGCAACCTCGTAAAACTATCTTAAGAAGATAAAAGAAACCTTAAATCTGGTTTACCTTTTTCTCTTTCCGTACAAAGATAAGTTAAAGCTCAGTTTCAATGGAGATCAAAGCTGAAACCATACAAGCATCAAAGTTCAGAAGAATCTGTGTCTTCTGTGGAAGCAGCCAAGGCAAGAAGAGTAGTTACCAAGATGCTGCTGTTGATCTCGGCAACGAACTGGTAATTCCATACATAACTTTTAACGTTTTTATATATAATAAGATAAGAAAAACTTCTGTACAAGATATTTGTGAATATGTGTCTGTTTTATAACTTTTCCAAATTTTGAGAAAGTTCTGTTCTTCTTTGAAACGTGTCAAAGTTATATAACCTCAGACTATTCTAGTTGCTGTTTTGTTAAATGAGTTTAAAGCTATAAAACTCAATGCTTCAACATTATACCAAAACTAGTCTTCATGTGTATAACTCTGTTTTGTTATTGTTGTTTAGGTTTCAAGGAACATTGATCTAGTCTATGGAGGTGGAAGCATAGGATTGATGGGTTTGGTTTCACAAGCTGTTCATGATGGTGGTCGTCATGTTATAGGGTAAAACACTTTTTTTGAGTCACATCACTTCAAAAACTCTTTAATCTCTTGTGTTAAAAGATCATTACAAAAGAAAAACAGTCTTTTGAGTTTCTGATGGAACATAAAATTGTCTTAATTACTTTTTACTTAACTTATTTCTTTTGTCATTTTGTTGTCACTCTACAGTATCATTCCCAAGACCCTCATGCCTAGAGAGGTAAAATTTTCATTTTTAAAAAAAATGAAACTTCTTATTTGTTTATTAATTTATCACTAAGTTATGTTTTCTTTTCCATTCAAACTCTTTTTTTTATCTTCAGTCTTTGCTTCTGTTTTACTCTTCTTCTGTCTCTTTATTACCTACCCTTTCTTAAGTCTCATGATTATGAGTAGTTTCTCTTTCTCTGCCTCCTCTTCTTCTCTAAAAGTATCAATATTTTATCTTTTTAATTTTGTTTTAAATACAGAAAAGAAGTTAACCAGATTAGGGTTCTGTAAGAAAAATGAGTAAGTAAGAGATTCAAAAACAGCCAATATTAGGATAACTTGCTTTGCTATCATTGCTTTTGCCTGTAGAAGAGTCCAAACTTGCTTTATCTCTTTAACTACTTTTAATTATTACTTCCTTTTAAATTTTTTTAAAATATATTGGTGGATGTGGTCTATTTGTTTTTGCAGTTGACTGGTGAAACAGTAGGAGAAGTAAGAGCAGTTGCAGATATGCACCAAAGGAAAGCTGAGATGGCTAAGCACTCTGATGCTTTTATTGCCTTACCAGGTCTTCTTTTAAACCCCATCCACTCAAATTTATCATCATTTATAAAACAAAGCTCAAAAATATTGCTTTTTTCAAACTTAGTAATGATTATAATGAAATTCACTGGTCAAAACTCTAGTGGTACACATTAAGAACACCAGTTTAGGCTTCTTCTAGCCTCTTAAAGAAATCATACGTTTTTATTTGTTCAACAAAATAAAAAAGAGATTTTTTGACTGAATTTGCTTGATTGAGAAGAAACAGTTTGGCAAAAACATGATTTTTTGGTCAAGCTGTAGTGTGAAAGCTACACTGAAAAGTTATCTTTTTTGGTATGGAAATTTTTTACAATAATAAAAGTTTCTACAGTGTAAGATAAAGGACCTTGACCCATCAACATCTGGCACTTAAAATTAGACATTTTGTTTTTTTCTTCTCTTCTCTTTACTCTGTTTATTGCTCTGCTTTAAACTTCGGGGGCTCTCTATAGGTTGTGTAGTCTTACTGTTACCAAACTCTTTTTTCTCTAACCTATTTCAAGGTAAGAGACAAAACCTGAAAACAATCCCACAAATAGTATGTTTTGCCCACACTGAATCTGTAAAATCATTATGGAAAGTCAAGTTCTTTCAAATACCTTACTTTTGTAACCATATTCATATCAATGTACAAACTGTAACAGAGTAAAGAAAAACTCTATTATTATTGTTTGTCTTCTACATGACAAACTTGTTGACTTGACCATATCACACATACTTATTAATCTCCTCTATAACACACATACTTGTATGAAAATTGCAGGTGGTTATGGGACCCTTGAAGAATTGCTTGAAGTCATAACTTGGGCTCAGCTTGGTATACATGACAAGCCGGTACAAAAGAGAAACTTTCATTAAAATTTTCAGAAAAGACTTGACCTTTGGTGAATAATTTAAGAACCCAAAATGCTGCAGGTGGGTTTGCTCAATGTTGATGGATACTACAACTCTCTGCTCTCATTCATCGATAAAGCCGTAGAAGAAGGATTCATCAGCACGAATGCCAGAAAGATCATCATCTCTGCACCTACTGCGAAAGAGCTGGTGAAGAAGCTAGAGGTAAATTGAAGTAGATTAAAGTTAAGATTGTTTCTGAGTTTTTTTTAGTGATATTCTCATGAATTGTTGATGTTTCTTTTGCAGGAATATGCACCTTGCCATGAAAGTGTTGCGACTAAGCTTTGTTGGGAGATGGAACGGATTGGGTACTCATCTGAAGAATGATTAAGATCAAGATCTATATTTATCTATATAACTATATTAATATGTTATATATGAATATGGAAATTGTCGGATATTTTCACGATTTTAATCTTACTAAAAAAAAGGAAGGAATAGATTTTGGTTTAGCTGGGCAACTCAAAGTAAAAAGATTTCTCACTACTGAAGAAATTCTTTTGTGTAAATTATTAGTATTGTCTTTTAACTCTAAATTAATATGTTTTTAATTCTGTGACTTTCCTTTGTAACCACAAAAAAAAAAAAAAAATCATCACTTTCATGTTTGTCTTATATCAAGACTTTTGTATTGTCAATACTCAATAACAGAGAATCAAAGATTGTCGTTTTACAACAGGAACAAAAACACTAGAAAACAACAAGAAATCTAAAAAATAACCAGCTTTTTGTTTATATAATAGATGACAAAAAAAAAAGTTCAATTGTTCATTTAAATTTTGAGGGTTCGTTTCCAAATAATATATAAATATTGATTGTCAAAAATAATATCTACAATAAACATGGAAAAGTATGGATTTGTTTTCAAATGTTCAAGTAAATTTTGGCTGTTCATTTTTCTAGTATTGTTTGAACTATAAATTGATTGATGCTCATATGCTCTAATATTATGTCTAACAAGATGAATTATATGGACCTTTCCTATGTATCTAACTTTGTTTTGTTATACTCATTCTGTTCATTACATATTGTCATGGAAACCACTAACCAATATGTTAGAACGAAATCTACAAATGATGGATTTTCAAAAAGCTTTTTGACATTGCGGGATAGAAAATATGCTATGATGAAGTTGAAATCTAGCAGATTCACAAAAAATATTTCCCTAACTCTATTTACTAAAATTTTAATCAACAACGTTTGATTTATAATCTAATATTAAACTTTCTAAATCTCAAACTTCATTACAAAGCTACACAATTTTTAAAAATCTAAATGTTAAAATGTAGTAGTAAATCATTGGAAGTATGAAATATCTTTAGATTTTTTTTTGTGCAACTGATTTTTAGAGTTAGAACAATTTTTTTTTTTGTCAACGGATAAATATATTAAAACTATACTTTAAAAGAGCATAGAAAAGACACGAATGTAAAAGGACACTAATGTTAATGTGTAGTATCACTGTATCAGTAGTATATTTTAGGTTAATCTATATAATAATAACAATCTCAATAAAAACGATGTACTGTTGTGTCTTTTCATTTGTGTCTTTCCATAAATTTTTCTTTTATGGTTATATTTTATACGGTTGTAACTATTAATATGTAAATTCTAATTATGTCTTTTCATTCATATTTTTTCATGTATAGTTGTGTTTATTTATTTGTAACTTCTTATTTAGAATAAATATTTTTTTTTGCTAACAAATGTCTTTATATAAAATATAGGGTTATGGCTTTTCATGACATCTTCTTAATCATACCTTTTAAAATCTATTTAAACCCACTCTAGAAATCTGTTTTCATAAATATTGTTGTTGAATCTAGAATTGAGTTATACTTTGAAAAAAAAAATAATAGAAAAGATAATATTAATAAACAGAAATTTCCACTAAAATATTTAGTAATATAAAATATATTTTCATGTTCAGAAAAAAACATTTTTTCATAAATGTAAAGTTACAATGAAAAAACACAACTATAAAATTAATGATACCTTTTGGAATGTAACTTCCAAAATGAATAATTGTAACTTTTGAAAATAACTTTTCACATTTTATAAATAAGCAGTCAATGATCTCACAATTAACAGTTTCAAATTATCAAAATGAGTAATAGAAATATTTTTGAAGATTTACCTACATATAGTTAGTTACAAAACATTCATATGAAAAGGTATCAACAACATATACTTGTTAGAGTAATTAGAATATGGAAAGCAAAAAATCATAAACGAATTAATGAATTAATAAGTTTAAATTATCTTTTGTTAGAGGGTTGCCGCATTTTCTCCCATAAACTTATCGCTTTCTCAGCTTTTCACCACTTTATTTTGTGCCAATAATTTAATGATTACTTTAAATCAATACACAAACTTATTAGAATTAGGTGTATAACTACGCACACAATTAAATTAAAAAAATGATTACTGTTACTAAAATCGCGACTTAAAAATGCGTTTAGCCTCAAAACGACGTCGTCTTGAGGCTGAAAAAAAAATAAAAAAATTAATTTGAACATAATCAAAACGACGAGTTTTGCTTTTGGAAAAAAAAAATTAAAAACCAAACTCTGAAACTCACCGTTTCACTCTTTCTCTTTTCATCACCATACTTTCTCTCTTCTTCGACAAAAACAGCAAGACTAATTGCGTTGAAGTGGTTACAAGAAGAGTATGGAAAACAGTTTGCTCACCTTCGAGGATACGCCAATGAGCTTCTTACTTCCAACCCTAGAACTACAGCTGTTGTAGACACTGTTTCTAATGCTGTAGGTGAAAACGTATTCAACCACTTCTATGTTTTCTTAGGAGCAATGAAAGCTTCATCAACCCACTTAAATAAGTGTTCTTTATTCTCCCTCTACAACATATTCAAGCATTACAATTTTTTAAACAACTACATCAATGATTTCAAAAAAGTAGTCTAAATTACCTTCACACCCATGGAGCATCTGTAGAACCTCCGGTAAAGGTTCTAATTAGTCTTAGAGGTGAATGTGATGATTCTTTCACCACACCAACACTTCACGGTCACATCGGCCAACGATTCACGATCACTGGAGCGGCTATGGCTACGGGTACGGCTGCAATTTGAAGAGAGACTCATAATTCATAAACCCACAAAACCAATTCTTCAAAGAACTCTAAATTTATTTTATCCCCAAATCGATTTCTGATTTTGTCGAAGAAAAAAGAAAGTGTGATGATGAAGTAAGAAAGAGTGAAACGGTGACTTTCATAGTATGGTTTTTAATTTTTTTTCCAAAGACAAAACTCGTCGTTATGGTTGTATTCAGATTAATTTTTTTTTCAGCCTCAAAATAACGTCGTTTTGAGGCTAAACGCATTTTTAAGTCCCGGTTTTAGTAACAGTAATCGCTTCTTTAATTTAATTGCGTGCATAGTTATACACCTAAATCTAATAAGTTTGTGTATTGATTTAAAGTAATAATTAAGTTATTGGCACAAAATAAAATGGTGAAAAGTTTATGTTGAAAAGCTGAGAAAGTGATAAGTTCAGGGAGGAAAAATACGGCAACCCTATGTTAGATGAAAATATACTTAATTTTCTGCCTTTAAATTTTCTATTTAAATAAATTTTCTAATTTTATGTACAATATTATAGGATGATACTCAAAATAGAAGTATATCATTAAAGAAGAAAAAATTTATTTAATAAGTGATTTGAATTTTGGAAAGCCAATGAAATATCAAATCATCATCTTACATTGCATTTTAACAATGAAACAATATTTTCAAATAATCAAAACTTTAGTAAAACTATAAAATTGGAACATTTCCAGTTTTCTAATTTAAATAAATTTCATGAACTATCTAACACAAATACTAAATTTAATGGTTTGTTTTGTTTACTTTTTAAAATACTTTTCTAAAGTTATGTAGTTTGTTGTTAATGTTTTTTACAAAACTGCATTGTATTGTTTTCATAATCACAGATGTAATTGGGAGTTATATCCGATGAAGGACTTCAAAATATAGATACCAATAGGCGTGTCAAAATGGGTAAATCCAATCCAACCCAACCCATTATCCAATGGGTTTAAGTGTTAATGAGTTGTGGTTAACCCATTACCCATTTACTTAATGGGTTGGGTTGACCCGTTATCCATTTTATTTAATGGGTTTGGGCGGGTTCGCGGATAACCCACTAATTATTTTTGAAAATTTAGTAGTTTAATTGTTTTATTTTTTATAATAATTGTTGAGAGCAAAATGAAGAGAGAGAGTAAAATGAGGAGAGAAAGTAAAATGAGGAGAGAGAGTAAAAAGAGGATAGAGAGTAAAATGAGGAGAGAGAGTAAAATGAGGATAAAGAGTAAAATGGGGAGAAAGAGTAAAAAAAGAAGAGAGAGTAAAATGAGGAGAGAGAGTAAAATGAGGAGAGAGAGTAAAATGAGGAGAGAGAGTAAAATGAGGAGAGAGAGTAAAATGAGGAAGGAGTAAAATGAGGAGAGAGAGCAAAATGAGGAGAAAGAGTAAAATGAGGAGAGAAAGTAAAATGAGGAGAGAGAGTAAAAGGAGGATAGAGAGTAAAATGAGGAGAGAGAGTAAACAAGGAGAGAGAGTAAAATGAGGAGAGAGAGTAAAATGAGGAGAGAGAGTAA
>OVBA01006281.1:138-17410 GCA_900406435.1 Lepidium aucheri
TATTAAAATCCAAAAAACTTATTTGTTAGAACAAACAAAATTTTATTAAGGTTCTTATCAAAATCTAAACAAAAAATTTATTTTAAAAGAACCAATGAAAATTAAATATTAATTGGTTAAAGATTTCTTTTTAAAACCAGCAAAAATCAAATTTTAATTGGTCTTTTTAAACCAATAAAAATTAAATTTTAATTGTTAAAATTTTATTTTTAACAAACAAAATTCAAATCTTAATTAGTTAGAGATTTTTTTTTAACCAACAAAAATCAAATCTTAAATAGTTAAATAGATGTTGTGATCATTGTGATATTCAAATCTTAATTTTGAATCGTTTGAGATTTGTGATAATTGTCCTAGGTAGGTCAGGTCTTAAATAGATGTTGTTTATTAGTTTTCATATTAGGATTAGAAGGATTGTTTTTAATAAATATCGATTAGGATAAATGTATAATTATGATAATCTCGTAGAATAAGGATATAATTATGATAATCTCGTAGGCGAGATAATCTCCTATAATTAATTAATAAATAATATTTAATCTAGATAATAATAATTAACTAATTAGTTATATAATCTTATCAGAATATAATTGTGTGACAATATTATGTGATAATATTTTCTAGTAACAATACAATCTAGTCCAAAACAAACAATATAACACGGTATTTAAGTTAATGCTATGCTTTATTGTATAAGAGATAGAATTGCGTTGTTGACTTTCATTGTTGAAGAAGTTCCTGGTCAGCATGGTTCTCTTAGGCAAGTCTCCAAATATTTGGGAGATTTTTTATCTTTTTCTGTCCAAAAGTTCTGTGATTTAAATGATTTTATAAGACATTACTTATTAATAATTAGTGCTCAAAAAATAATTAGACACATGAATTACTAAAATAGTCTTTTTTCATCCTATATTGACCATAATAGTTCAAAAAGCTTTTAATTATAATTATACTCTTTTTGGTATTTTATATTCTGTTTTACCCCTGTTCGCTTTGAAAAAAAACAATTTACGAAACTGCCATTAATGAATAATTCCACGTTAGCAGAGAGAAAAAACGCGGAAAATTGTCCTAGTCTTGTAGGTTTACGGCCATGTGTTTTAGATTTCCAGTTTCATTTGTTGTAGGTTTATTAGTGTTTTGTTGTAGGCTTTACTGAGATATTTGTTGTAGGTTTACTGTTCGGTTGTTGTAGGTTTTGTGGGATGGATATGTCGTAATTTCGACTTAGTTTTCTTTGTTGTAGGTTTAATAGGTACTTTGTTGTAGGTTTATTAGTTAGTTGTTGTAGGTTTTATTAAGTTATATGTTGTAGGTTTACTGATCAGTTGTTGTAGGTTTTGTGGGATGAATATGTCTTATTTGTCGACTCAGTTTTCTTTTGTTGTAGGTTTTAGTTTCAATGTTGTAGGTTTAATAGGTTCTTTGTTGTAGGTTTTAATGAGGTATTTGTTGTAGGTTTAATTGGCTCTTTGTTGTAGGTTTACTGATCAGTTGTTGATGTACATGTCTTATTTGTCAACTTAGTTTTCTTTGTTGTAGGTTTAATAGGTTCTTTGTTGTAGGTTTAATAGGTTCTTTGTTGTAGGTTTTACTGTGGTCTTTGTTGTAAGTTTACTGATCNTCTGTAGGTTTTGTGATTATGTGTTGTATGTTTAATAGTTTTTTTGTTGTAAGTTTAATAGGTTCTTTGTTGCAGGTTTTACTTAGGTCTTTGTTGTAGGTTTAATGAGGTATTTGTTGTAGGTTCACTGATTAGTTGTTGATGTATATGACTTATTTGTCAACTTAGTTTCTTTGTGGTAGGTTTACTAGGGTCTTTGTTGTAAGTTTACTGATCATTTGTTGTAGGTTTTGTGGGATGGATATGTCTTAGTTCTCGAGTTATTGTTCTGTCGTTGTAGGTTTTATTGGTTCTTTATTGTAGGTTTATCAGTTCTTAGTTGTAGATTTAAATGATGTTTAATTGATTCTTTGTTGTAGGTTTTTTTGTGCTTGGTTATAATCCTTTTTCCTGGGTTTGGTCTTTGTTGTAGGTTTAATTATCATTTGTTGTAGGTTTTGTGATTATGTGTTGTAGGTTTTTCAGTTGCTTTGTTGTAGGTTTTTCATATGTATACCTTAGAACGTGAAATACCATTTTACCCCAAAAATTAAAACAGATCTATCTTCTTTCCCAACACAACCACGACGGAAACTCCATTTTTTTATCATCATTNAGAGAATGGAGGGGTGAGAATACTACGCCACAAACCTACAACAATTCCATAAACCTAAATTTTATTGGTTCTTTGTTGTAGGTTTATCACTTCTTAGTTGTAGGTTTAAATGATGTTTAATTGATTCTTTGTTGTAGGTTTTTTTGTACTTGGTTATAAGCCTTTTTTTCTGGGTTCGGTCTTTGTTGTAAGTTTGATTATCATTTGCTGTAGGTTTTGTGATTATGTGTTGTAGGTTTTTCAGTTGTTTTGTTGTAGGTTTTTCAATTGTATACCCTAGAACGAGAAAATATCATTTTCCCCCAAAATTAAAACAGATCTATCTTCTTCTTCCCCAATACAACCACGACGAAAACTCAATTTTTTCATCTTCATTCAACCTTAAACCCCTTTGAGCGTGTGTTTTTTGTCTTGAGATGTATAAACTTCAATTAATTTGTGGATAATGGAGGGGTGAGAATACTACGCCATAAACCTACAAAAATTCCATAAACCTACAACAAAGCAATCTGAAAACCTGCAGCACACAAATAGAAACCTACATCTCACTAAAACCTAAAACATTCAATATATTATAAACCTATATACATGAACTTAAACCTACAACAAAACAAACAGAAAATTACCAAAATACAACAAAATCAAACCCAAAATCAGAGAAAATTAACGAAATCTAAGCCAAAAGCAAAGAAAAACTGAGAAATCGGATATGGAGAACAAAAACCCAGAAGAAAACGAAGAAAACGAAGAAGGAGGCGGAAGAAGGAGGCGAACGACGGCCGGAGAGCGAGCGACGACGATGGTGACGGCGACAGATCGAAGGCGGCAGCCGAAGGAGGAGAAGAAGAAGAAAAATGTTGAGAGTGTTTTTAGGTTTAGGTTTAGAATTTTTTAGTATTAGGTTTTTAGTTTTTCAAATTTTTAAAAATTTCTGAAATTTTTTTTTTAAATACAAAATTTATTTTTATTATGTAATAGCATTTTCGTAATAAAAATGAAAACCAGGAAAAAAATTAAATCACAATGGCATGATAGTAATAAAACGATCATTCAAGAAAAATATGGATATTTCCACACATTCACCTTTTTGTAGGATGAAAAAGAACTATTATAGTAATTAGACCATGATATTGAACTATTTCAGTAATTCTTTCTTACTTATTAATAATTAGTGCTCAAAAAATAATTAGACAGCCGTAGGCGACTTTAGATGTTTAGACGTTTTTATAATAAATTATATTTTATATGTATTATATATAAGATAAAAATAATAAATAATCTGAAATTACATGTTATATGCCGAAAAAAGTTAAAATTCTATAAGAAATAATTTAGTGTTATTTATGCATAAACTTAATTAAAACATATTTTTAAATTTTGTATAAATTTAAATTGATTAAAAAATAGAGCACCTAGACCGACTAATCACCACATAAACCACTTAATAACCGCCAAATCCGCCAAATTACGCTAACCCACCTGATTATAATTCTATTTTACTATAGTCCGAACGGCCTAGATCCATTTAATGCAAAAGCCGATTTTGGAACATTGTTAATAATATAAGGAAATATAAATATGATTTTTTTTATTAATCGGGTATGTGGATCGAAACCTAACTAATTTTTGAGAAAGACAGCACCGGTAACTAATCTGGTCCTGGATTTTCTAATAAGGTGTAAAACATGTTCTTACCATCGTTTGATTAACAACAATAACCTAAACTTATTACTTCTCAGCGAAAACTAAATTCAGGATCAACGGATTTATATCTTGCCCCAATTTTTAACCACTAAGGCTACCATTTCTTTTTATGTGATGTTGATTCAATTCATTGATTAATACATCTCTTACATTACATCAGCTCAGTTTTTAAAATCTCAAGTAATTGATTACATAATCATCAACTCTTTTGGAGGATGTTATTGATGAATATCTGATAATCCCTTTTCCCTCTTAATACAAAAAAGACTTATTCTATGCTTTCAAAATAATTTCTACGAGATCTTTAACAGGAACCAACTCTTCTTTATCAACCAACTGGAACTCCTGCATATTGACAAAAACAATGCATCATCGTTACACTATGTTGACTCTCAGGTTGATAAAGTTAGAAGATTCCCAAAAGCTCTAACATGCTTGAAGAGAAAATTCATCAACTCACAGATATGAAGAGAACAAAGTGCTTGAAGCAAGTGTTGAGATGAGCTTCTTCCTTGAGACACACAATCTTCTGAATGTGAGAACAATACATGTGTGCATAAACCCGAAACAGCCTTTTCAAAATCCGCTTCACGATATCCTCAAAGTTTGGTGGGAATGGTTCTCCTGAATACAAAAGTAATAAGAATCAAATTGAAACAAACTTAAAGATGTTAAAATTATGAGTTATTATCTTGACAAATACCAGGTTTTTGAGGAAAGATGGTTTCGTCATTGATCAGAGTTTCAATCCAATTCATGAGATACTCAACGTATTCAGGAGCTGAAACCACTGTAGGCCTCTTCATAGTCCTTCCATCTGCCCATCTATACTCATATCTGGCAAAGAATATAAGACCAAGAAAGATCGATACTAGGCATGTGTATTATGTATATTTGGACCAGAAGAATTAACAAATAATTTAGTGTATTTTAAGATATACAATTAAAAAAAATATCTAATAATTAAGTTAAATTTTTATACACTGAACATAACCTAAATTTTTTAAAACCGGATTCTGATATATAGTAAAACCTCTATAAATTAATAATGTCGAAATTTTGAAAACATATTAATTCAGAGAGGTATTAATTTATCTATAAATTAATATTAATAATTATTAATTTATAGTATTTAAAATTATTTTAAAATTGAGAGTATATTTATACTATTTTTTGGAAGTTATACTTCTATTACTATGATTAATGACCTCAACAAGTTTATTTCAGTAACTTATACTTTTACAATGAAATTAATACATATTAAAATATGAAAAACTAAAGAAATTTTGGCTATTTTTATGAGATATTATACTACAAAATCATAGTTTGAAAATAGAACACAATAGTTATTTTATAGAATTAAGCTCTAGGAAAAAAATTAGTTTTTTAAATCATACTTTTATATATTAAATTATATATATGTGTGTGTAAATTTTGATGATTATTAATTTATGATACTATTGGTACTATATATTTACATAAGGCTTTCAAAATAATTATTATCTTATCAATTTATTAAATTTGATCAAATTTTACACTGCGGACTCGAGACCAAAAAATTTATTATTTATAGAGGTTATAAATTTATGGAGGTTATACTGTATGTAGTTACTAGACCAAGAAGATTCAGATTTGATGGATGAGAGTACCAAAAATGAAGGATAGAGTGTTACCTTGATCCAGCATTCATGATTGGGCAAGTATTGGGTGTGCAAAACTCTTCAAGAGTAGCATACAAAATGCTGATCTGGTTGTAGAAATCTACAACTAAAGTCAAATTACAATGAAGTATTAATAATCAAGTTTGGACAGAGTTTCTAGTTAAGGATCATAATGATTATGTCTTAACTGTGAATGGCCAACCACTCGTTAATGTCTTCACCAAGTGGTAGTTTCACGGCTTTTTTGAGATCGCCACTCACAATAGTCTTTGTGATGAGCTTATGACGTTGAGAACCCTAAAATGTTTACTTAGAATTTTTACAGCTGTTAGAAATGTAATTACAGAGTCATAGTTTAAGCAACACTTCTAAGTACTAACTAACCTTGTTCCCAGCTGGAGTCTTCTTCCTCTTTGATTGAAATGTCTTGTGAACATTACTAAGCCATCAAAATATGAACCATTTTTTTGTTAGAACCGTGTTGTTACAATACCTGATTATCATCTTCAATACAGTGTGAGATTCTAGTTTATGCATAAAGTTAATCTGATTTTAGGAAAGATAATAATTTGCTACATGAATCATAGAATCTGGAAAATAGGTATTGGACATCTGGAAAATACCTGCTGTGTAGGACCAGTTGACTCATGTCTACAGACCAGAGAGCTAAATTTACTTTTGATTAATAATCTGAAAAAATGTTGGTCAACATGAGAATTAAACAAACCATTAATATCATAAAAGAATTGAGAAAAAAAAAAACCATCTGAATGATTTAATAATGTATATATACATGTATCATGCAGTAAAAACCTGAGAATTTTTAACCGGTAAAACTATTCTGTCGAGAATCTGTTGTTAACGACCATCGCATCTTAGGTTTTTACTCCTTTTTTATTCTTTTACTAACAATTATGAACAGAACATAATGCTTGAAGTTATTCTTACTACACCTGAATTTCCAGTTCAGAGAGTCAAATATTTTGCGTGTGTTCTAGATAGAATTTTCTTTTTGGTCAATATTCAGCTGAATGTTGAACACATACTCATATAATCAAAATAACAACTAAGCCGACAGAAAACATAGAAATTCCCAGAAAAACAAAGTCCAAACAAGAGAAACTAAAACCCTCAAGAAGAAAAACTAACTAAAAAAATCAAAGAAACAAATATAAGGATTAATTCCACAAGGCTACTAGAACTAGTCCATAACAGGAACTCCAACTAAACTGCGATCAAACCCAAGAAAGCATTGTATATTTTGGATCATAAGTAAATGTTTACCAGAGTTCCAACTAAACTGCGACCGAAATCAAGAAATCATTATATATTTTGGATCATAAATAAATATTTACTTCAAGGTTTTCAATTCTTGAGGGTGCTACTGATGGAACTACTTCTTCATGTAGTTTGTTGGATTCTCACTGAATCCTACAAGGAAAAAAAATAAAAGTTGACAAACTGTTTGACGGAAATGATTTTCCTGGACGAATGATTTCTTCCGACGAATGATTTTTTCTGATGAGTGATTTCTGGTAGTGAATTATAACACATACACACTACAATTTTATAATATAAAATATTTTAAACAGCTATTAAGTGAAAACTTACAAAAAACAATGTTCCGTATATGTCTTATATTGTTTCTGGAAAGAAATGTTTTGAGCAAAAAAATGTTCCACATTTTCATATTTTCCTAAAAAACAAATCTGATTCAGTAATAAAAACAAGGTGGCAACTGTAATATAGTTAATTCCATAAGAAATTGATAATAAAAGTTAATTCATATACAAAAATTTCTTTTTATGCTAGATTTTACCTCTTTTTTTACTTTAATAAGTAACCACAAGTTTCCGAAAAAATTAAATTTCCAAAATGTAGGTTACTGTTCATATCATTTTTTACCTTTTTACCTTTATGGCTATTAATGTCACATACAAATTTCAAAATCTATATATGCACCAATTAATATATAATTACACCAATTAACAGATGAACCTATGACGAACCTTGTTATTGGAGGTGGATTTACGATCTTTTTGGTCTATTTAGGATCTACTACTAACATCCATATTGATAAAGGTTGGTTACATCAACAAGAATTAGCCACATCGACAAGAGTTAACCACGTCGGGTAGAGTTGACCACATCACCAATATGCTCAAACCTAATGGGCCTCGTCAATGAGCATCCAAGCTCGTGGGCTTCGCCTAGCCCATGGGTCCACCAGAAAACAACATTAATTACACGCCGCCTGACATTTGAGAAGGTATTGTCGATTCTAGAACAGACCGAAACCATACATAAAGTTCACACCCAAAACATGTGAAGGAAAAACCCTAAACAAGGACACTATAAAAGACAAAGAGGACCCAGACCAAAGAATATGAAGCAATTCTGCCACAAACTTAGAACATTGAGTTTTGGCCTCGTTACTCTTGTAATCACTCATCTTGGCTACTTATTAAATAGAATCTTTGTCTCAATTTCTCTTTAATCTTTGTGCTTAACCTAACACAAACAATTGGCGCTAGAAGAAGAGGAATAAAGAAGATTCTCAATGTATAAGTAGCAAGATGACCAACCAAACTCCACCTGTAGGGGACGAAAAAAGTCCCTCTCAGTCCACCGACAACTACGATGGGACCGCCTGCCCCAAAAGCGTCGTCGACAATGCCGAAAACCTCCTAATATATATAGTTTTTACATTTTCAGTAACAATCATAAAATCATGGCAACCAAGTTAATACAATATCACTAACCTTACCAAACAATTGTTTTCTATTTTATTAGGTAGGATTACCTTCATTTGCGGTGATACTATGTCATGTATAGTATGGATATCTTGTTACTAATATAACTTTGAAATGAATATTTATCCAAATTTCAAATCCATGTTATTTCCTCATCATCAAGTGCTTATATGACATTTCAAATCCATGTTATTTATCCCGTTTTCGAATCTATTATATTTATGTTTGTTGAAAGATAATAGCCGTGCTACTTTTCAAATATTTTATACAGGATACACACATTTTTCCGTTAAATCATCAATTTTTGCACTCGCAAACAACTCAATTTATACTGAATTATTCATTTCCTATTGCAAAATCAACATTTACACATCTTCCAAGTCTGATTTTTGAGATCTTACACGTTTAATGCTTCATTCGTTTACATATATTTATATCCCAATTCCCATTACAATTCTAACAAGTACAACGCCAATGAAATTTGGTTTTACTAGTTTGTGGTTTCACCTATCTTTCTATCTTCAAATCCCTGAATTCTTTATGTTCCCTCTCAACTTTGTGCATTCCCATTACATAAACAATTCCTAATTTTTTTCCCCTACCCATTTTCCATCTATTACTATTTCTTACCTGATGTTCCACAACCGGTCTTCTCCATCGTAGATCTTATCCAACTAATTTTTTATTCCCCTTTTACCTTTATGCCGTCATTGTTCATCTTCCTCACAAGACCCATCTTTTTACACAACTCCCAAAAAACATTAAAGCATGGCTTACTTTCATCAACAATAGCTTCCTCTACTAATTGCTACTATATTTTACAAAAATCACTCTAAATCTTACACGAAGCAAGTTCTATTTCCTCCCTCCAGTGTTATTTCCTCCTCA
Source organism: Lepidium aucheri (assembly GCA_900406435.1). Lineage (NCBI taxonomy): Eukaryota > Viridiplantae > Streptophyta > Magnoliopsida > Brassicales > Brassicaceae > Lepidium > Lepidium aucheri. The sequence continues at coordinate 9,364 of OVBA01006281.1, forward strand.
TCAATTGCTTATATGAGAGATCAAATTCATGTTATTTATTCCAATTTCGAGTCCATTATATATTTTTTGTTTAAAAACAATAGTCGTTCTACTTTTCAAATATTTTATACAAAATACACATATTTCATGTAAATCATTAATTTTCGCACTTGTAACAGACCAGTTCATTTTTGATTATTCATTTCCGATTGCAAAATACAGATCTACACATCTTACTAATCAGATTTTTGTTTTCTTACATGTTTAATTCTTACTCGCCTACAATTCTTTTATCCCGCTCTGCATTATAGTTCTAACAATTACTACAATAATATTCAGTTTTACCAGTCTGTGGTTCCACCTACTTTTCTATCTTCAAATCTGTAAATTCTTTACGTGCCCTCTCCACTTTGTGCATTCCCATTACATAAACAATTCCTAATTTTATGTTTTCCTTACCCATTACTTGCCTATTCTTTTGTACCCAATATTTCACGACTGATCTCCTCCATTGTAAATCTTACCCAGCAAATTTCCGATTTAACGTGTTCGGTTTCTTCTAGAAACTCGTTGACACTCTTGTCTCTCTTTCATTAAATTGATTTTCAAATTTAAACTGTTTCACTTTTTATTTTTTTAGTTAATCCCTTTGACACACTTTCACTTATCTTAGGCTTCTAATATCTCTGCATATCATTTCATGCAGGTTAGGCTTCACAGGGGCAATTTGGTGCATTTATTTTCTGCAATAGCCTAAATATTGGTAAAAAGTATTTTTTTCTCTAACTATAATATTCACTGGCTAGATATTTGATATAGTTATCGTGCTAACTTGTTCATTATGACAATTTTTTGCATTGCTAGTCTTGATTTTTCACGTTGCAAAATCACACTTTTTATCTTTAATTCTTTGATTAGCCGTAACATTTTCTATCTTCAATGCACAAAATCAAAAAAAACAAAAAAAAATATTAATATAATTGTGAACCTGGTTTTTGCCGTATGTCTGCCGTGAACCGAGTTCTTCAACTTGTTGTGGGCCCCACGACATGGGTGACCCGCGATCGGTCTATTTTTTATTTCTTTTTTCTAAGAAAAAAAAAATTTAATGGTTTTTTTTTAAGAACCCCTAGAAGGATTCTCTAATGTTGACATATTGGAATATACTAGAACCAAAACTAACAAAGGAAGTAAATGAAGTTTTTGAGAGAGGGTCAATACCACAAGAATGGAACTACACCTACATCAGTCCCATTCCCAAGACAGACAACGCAAGCTCAATGACTGATTTCCGCCCAATTAGCTTATGTTCCGTAATGTACAAGATCCTCTCGAAGATCATCACTAAGAGGCTGCAACCGATGCTTAAGGATATCATTTCAGACTCTCAAGGAGCATTTACGCTGGGAAACTGATAACGGATAACATCATGTTAGCTCATGAGATTATCCACCACATCAACACTAACAAAAAGGGTAAAGCGGCGTATATGCTAGTCAAAACAGATATATCCAAAGCTTATGATAGGCTAGAATGGGATTTCATAAAGGATGTGTTGCTAAGGCTAGGTTTTGACATAAAATGGGTCAACTTAGTGATGAGTTGCAACACCACAGTAACATACTCCATACTCATTAATGGTCAAGCTCACGGATTGGTCCAACCACAGAGAGGACTTCGACAAGGGGATCTAATCTCTCCATACCTCTACATCCTCTGCATAGAAGCATTGATAGGTAAAATCAACTACCTTAACACACAAGGTAGGATAACGGGGATACAATTTCATCCTACAGGACCTACAATCAGCCACCTGCTTTATGCAGACGATTGCTTATTTATCTGCAAAGCTAATACCACTGAAGCAAGAAATCTTAAAAACTTTCTACAAGAATATGCAGAAGTTTCAGGACAGATGGTTAACTTTGGGAAATCGGCTATTACGTTTGGTAAAATCAAGGAGAACACCAAAACAGAAATCAGGAACCTACTTGGAATCACTTCGGCTAATGGTATGGAAAGATACTTAGGACTCCCTGACTCATTCTCAAAAACACGCAATCTCTATGTTTCATATCAGAGAACCTTAAAAGGAAAACCACTTCTTGTTTTGCGAGATCCCTTACAACGGGTGGAAAAGAAATTATGCTAAAAACCGTGGCTCTAGCACTTCCGATATATGTGATGTCATGCTTCCTCTTAAACAAAACGCAATGTAAGAAGCTTACAAAAACAGTTAGAGAATTTTGGTGGAATAAAGAGGAGGATAGGAACAAGATACCATGGGTGGCATGGAGACAAGTTCAAAAACCCAAACCACAAGGAGGGTTAGGAGTCAAAGATTTTGGTGACTTTAACATCGCATTGCTGGCCAAACAAGCGTGGAGAATACTTAGAAAACGAACTTCACTACTCGCTCGAACATACAAATCCATCTACTTCCCACAGCAGAACTTTCTTGATTGCCCTTTGGGATATAGACCGTCATATGGCTGGAGAAGTATACTAAAAGGTAGAGAACTCCTAGCAAAAGGTCTAATCAAACAAATAGGTGACGGAAGAGACACATATGTATGGTCCACAAGATGGATAATGGATGGCACACCAAGAGCACCAATCAGCCGAGAAGCAAGATTCAATGTGGACCTTAGAGTTTGTAATTTGATGAATGCTAATGGATGGGACATGGACAGATTGGTAGAGACGATTCACCCAATGGATATACCTCGCATAACCACGTCCTCCCCTAACTTGAGTAAGGAAGATGATTGGCTATGGAGTTTTATGCGACAGGTGAGTATACAGTTAAGAGTGGATACTGGCTAATAAGCAATTTACAGAACAATGGGGAACTACAAAGGTCAAATCAGATGGATCACATCACAGTTTTAAAAGCTAAGATTTGGAAAATTAAAGCTCCAGCAAAAATTAAGATATTTATGTGGAATACACTATCGGGAGCCTTGACGATTAAGGATCAATTGCACCATCGAAAGATAGTTACTTCACCAACATGTCACATCTGCCAAAATGAGCCCGAAACTATTAACCACATGTTGTTTTTATGTCACCCAGCTAGACAGCTATGGAGGTTATCTAACATCCCAGAACCACCAAGGGGATTCAATAGAAGCACAGTAGAAGGCAATTTTATTCATCTGCTGAGGGTGACTAAGAACACTAATATTCCAAAAGATATCAGCTTAAACTTCCCATGGGATACTTTAATGGAAGCAAGACAATGGCTCCGGATACAAGACGAACAAAAAGCTTCAGGAAGGCTATCTACACACTTAGGACTTGAAAAGACTAGACTAGAAAACAGTGTAAGCAAATATTATGCATGGGGAGTTATTAAGTTCAACACTCAATCCAATTTACATGGGGGAGGCTTTATTATTCAGGATAAAGAGAATAAGAAAGTGTGGCACGCTAGACATACTATCTTTAGCTGGGGATCCAGAATGCAAGTCAGACCACAAGGACTATTATGGATAGCGCAAACTATCATAGAAATGCACTTATACCCGACAAGTATTTCGATTGACAATAAAAAGCTATTTGAGATAATGACACACCAAGATAGATGGTCAAGGTTTCAACACCAACTTCAACAGCTAAAGAACATCATAGAGCAGGGGGTTGGAGTTGAATTTTACCACATCCCTTCACAAAGAAACTCTTGGCAGTTCCTTATTGCCAGAAGCGTAACAAAGGATAACCTCTTTCAAGATTATGTTGGAACTACCATTCCAGGTTGGTTACACTGCTACAATGCTCCTCTCTTCTACTTAACCTCGATATAACGCTGAAGGACCTGCTCATACTCTATGCAAACATCTTCTTGCTAGACTCAAAGGTCTATGCCACAAGTCCAACCTTAGAAACAGACTCCCACTCTCATGGAAATAGCAATTATCGGAATTCTAATTCCTACAATGAAGCTAAAACATCACCGAAGGTCCAATAAAGATCACTAATCAGAGAGAAGTGCAGTTCTAAATACCAAATACCAGTTTTGCTGGTGTAGTCGACATTACTCTAGTACGAATGGCACTAGATTATTCTAAGATTGAATCTTTTGTTGTAGTTATGATCGTTGTGTGTAATTAAATTAAAACATGACTCTGGATTAATCACCAATGAAAGACTGTTTTCGTTGGCTAAACGTTTTATTAATGTGATATTTTCGTTAAAAAAAATGTTGATGCTCTAACACATTGCATATTATTTTGTAATATCATTCTTATGTTACACGGACAAATTTATCTTAAAGAGAAGAGATAATTAATAACAAAAAATATAATGTTATTTCCTTGATTTCCAGTTTCCAAAAAATTGATTTCTTGTAGTGAATTATACTTCTACACACACATATGTATATAAACATATCTACAATATCATATTTTTATCAACAATTACATCAACAAGATCGGATTCAGAGAGTAAAACATATTTCCTGAACTGAAACCCTTGATGCTTGAATTATTACCAGGGTTATTGATGATACCCAAGTGAGGGCAAGCCCGTTCAGACAAAGATGAGCCCATTGAGAAGCCCGGCCCAGAAGAAGAACGGACGAAGCAATGCATGCAAAGTGATACTTGGCGGTCTGAATTAGCATTCGAGGTGATTGGTGGAAAATGCCGGATTGACGAGGTGATCGAGTGAACGGAGTCAATCACGGAATTAACGGACTGAGCAAATCACGAAAATGAAGCTTTATAAGGAAAGTCTGGCTCAATAAACATAAATGGAGATTGAATTATAATCTTCATTGAAATCTTGTATAAATACGATTGTATAATCCAAAGAATGGAGAGAAGAATATTCACTAAATACAGTACAATTTCACCGTTCAACTACTTTTCACTTGTATATTGTTGACCTCTGATCAGAACGAATTTGAGCATAAACAATTATCTAACCAAACTATGCAAGCTCACAAAAAACAGTATTCCACATATATGTCTTGTACTTCTTCTGTTTCATTATATTAGATTTTTTAGCTTTTTTCACACAATTTAAGAAATTATTAAATTTTGCATTATATTTAAATAAAACATGTTATATCACAAATTCCAACATAATACAACTACTAAATATACAAAATTTAAATGGTTAGAAAATACTAAAAAGATAATAAAATTTACATAAAAATCTTAAAACATCAACTAAAATAAAATAAAATAAATCATAAAACATCAAGTAAAGTGAAAGCGAAGGAATATTGTTTTTGGAAATAAATGTTTTGAACAAAAGAAAATGTTTCACTTTTTCATTTTTTCCCCTTAAAATTAAATTTTGAATCAGTACAAAAAACAAGCTGGTCAACTGTAAAATAGTTAATTTCATAGGAAAAAAGTAAATAAGCCAAGTTATTCTGGTTACATGCCACAACTAGTGACTCAAACATTTGAAATTCGACTCTATCGTAATAATTGAGAGTGAGAGATTTAGAGATGAATTGTATTTGGACTATTGATCGAGTTTGTTGATCCAATTAAAAAAAGTAAATAAAGAAAATGACAACAAAAATTATTCATATAATAAAAATTTATCTTGCTATGTTAGAATTTACCTCTTTTTACATAAACTAGCTAATGTATCCATAGTTGTCTCATGATATGAAATATTATATTATGATTATATAAAAGTTATCATTACGTAATTTTATAGAAATCTGATTGTCGATTGCTCTCGTTTTTTTTGTCAATCTTACTATAGTTAGATAGACAAGGCCTCCATAGCCAAAGCTCAAACTCTAAAACTCCTTTTTCTTCTTTCTCCTTGCACCTGAGAAGACTCGAACCCGGGTGCCTGAGGATTTGTAAAGTAGCCACTACCACTGGGCCACCTGTCCTCGGCAGATTGCTCTCGTTAGAGAACAAAAAAAAATTGTTATTATAGTGAGAAAAAAAATGTTAGAGCACTTAAATTAAATCAACCATGCTCTCTGAAATATTTTTTTATATTAATTTAATCATTATCTAAGTTTCTTTTTGCTTTTATTACTCTTGAAAGCCAATTTTTTTATTTATAAAATTTTTTAGCTATAGAAAACTAAAAATCTAGAACAAATTTATGAATTTTATAAAAACAAAATCCTAAAGATAAAAAATTTACAGCCAAAATATCTACAAATTTTCAGAAAAAACTCAAAGGTACGATATACCCAATCATATGAGTGTTGTAAATTTTTTCATAATTTTCCAAAGAAACATCTCACACAATTATTAATATGCGGAATTTTGAGAAATGCATTTTTAGTGTACTTCTTTGCAAAACTGTCCTTTGAAATTTATCTTTTCAAAAATGCCTCTCATTCATAAAAAAATGACAAAAATAACATAAAATTTTTTTATATATTTTTTTTGTAAACAAAAATTTCCCGCCATAAACAAATTTCTTGCCAAAAAAAGCTTTATAGGAAAAAAAAAATTTTCCTGCCAAAATTTTTATAAGTCCGTTTATAAATCTTTACAAAATTTTTATAAACACCTTATAAATGCTTTATAAATTTTTATAAATACCTTATAATTTTTTATAGACATCTAATAGATTTTATAAGCTCTCTTATAAAGCATTATAAATTTTTATCAATGCCTTATAAATTTTTATAAATACATTTTAAATTTTTTATTAATAGCTTATAAATTTTATAAGCTCTCTAATAAAGCCTTATAAATTTTGATAAATACCTTATAAATTTTTTATAAACATCTTATAAATTTTATAAGTTCTCTTATGAAACCTTATAAATTTTTATAAACACTTTATAAATTTTATAAACACCTTATAAATTTTAATAAACACATTATAAATTTTCAAAAATACCTTATAAATTTTTATAAGCACCTTATAAATTTTTTATAAACACCTTATAAATTTTATAAGCTATCTTATACAGTCTTATAAATTATATAAGCTCTATCATAAAGCCTTATAAATTTTACAAGGTCTCTTATAAAGTTTTATAAATTTTAGAAGTTCTCTCATAAATTCTGTTAAATTTTATAAGCTCTCTAATAAAAAAATTTATAAACTCCCATATAAAATTTTTTGAAGGGAAATTTTTTTCGTAAATCAAAAAATTTAGGTGAAATTTATTTTTTTGACGGAAAAAATGTGTTTTTTTGGAAGAAATTTTTTTTGGCGGGAAAAAAATTTATGGCGAGAAAAAAGTTTGTAAACATATAAAAAATAATAATTTAAAGGTATTTTAGTCATTTTTATATAATAAGGTGCACTTTTTGAAAATGTCCAAACAATGATGAAAATATCTTTCTTTGAGGATCATTTTTGTAATTCTTCCTATTAATATTTACAAAAAGATATATTTAGTTTTTCATAGGACATATTATTAAAAGTGATTATGTAATCAATTACAGTCAATTTTTTATAAATTGATAAAATCAAGATTAGGAAATCTATATTAGTTTATAGAGATTATTATTTATTAACATACTAATTAAGCTAAATTTATAATAGTTTAGCTTAAAAAGGTATAAAATATATAAAAACTAAAAAAGTAATGTATAATTTAATTATTTTTTAAGATTTTGGAATCAAATTTTAGTTTTTTAGAACATATACATTATGTACGCGAGTAAAAAAAAAACAAGAGCACTAATAAAAACCTCGATCAACACGCTGCAAAATCTTTAAATTTTTAGTTTATGCAGTATCCTAAAAGAGTTTGATTGGTTATATTCAAAAGATCGTTTACAGATGATATGTTTATTCTGCTACCGATCAGTATTTTGTTTAAAGTTAGTGGTTGAAATGACAATTCAAATGATTGTCTGGACTTATTAGTGGGATCTGATTGATGACACCTTTCATAAAAAATAAGCGATTGAAATGAAGATTGTTTGAAAATGACCGGTTGAAAATAGCAGTTGGTAAAAGAAATTTTGTAGTGAATGTCATTTGAAGTTTAATGTTGATTGAAATTGCAGATATTAAATTGTGTAATGAGATAAAAATTAGTATGTAAAGTTTGATATATATAATTATTTTAAAAATTATGTAATGACATGTAATTTAACTTATTATATATATATAT
>OVBA01006282.1:0-17410 GCA_900406435.1 Lepidium aucheri
ACTAGAAATCTTCTCCTCGCTATCACTTGGCGAGCTTGGACACCGAGGAGTCGTCTTTTACTTTGTCCTCGCAGACTGAGGCCGAGTGGAGTGGTCCGAGTGTAATAAGTTGTTTCTCCCTTGCGGTAGATAGACTGAGGCTGGCGACTGAGGTTTCCTTCCGTTAGCAAACTGAGNGCACGAGGCAGCGATCCGAGTCTGAGCAATTCCTTTTCCTCAGCAGCTGGTTCCAATAGCTTTAGCACCATTTTAAACTCCTTTTTGCTCCCTTTCCTAGAAAAACTCCAAAACTCCAAATGCAAGTGCAAAAAGTGCAAAACTAACCTAAATGGACCGGAATGCATGCAAAACCTATCTAGTCGAATGCAAAACAACCTAAAATAGGGCTCTAAAACCATTAAAAATCACACTCATCAGTGAGGACGTGCTGAAACAAAGACTCTTTCCCTTCTCTCTTGGAGAAAGAGCTCATCATTGGGAGAAGTACCTACCCACATGCACCATAACTACTTGGCCGGAATGCAATCGTCTTTTCCTCACAAAGTTCTTTTCAAATTAGAGGACAACCAAGCTATGGAATAACATCTCCAACTTTGTGAAACAAAGCACCGAGTCACTTGCCGAGGCGTAGGATCGATACAAAATATATCAGTCTTAATGCCAACATTATGGTTTCCCGTAGGACACTATCCTCAAAAACTTCTATCGAGGAGTCTATCCAAGGATCCGTATGCTTCTTGATATCGCAAGCCACAATAGTTTTTTGCAACAAGATATTGCTGAGGGAAGAGCACTTGTAGAGAACCTCGCTCTAGCTAATGGCCAATATGGCGAGGAGTACGACCGAGCTGTACGTGGTACTTCTGAATCTGATACATTCGCACGCAAGGAATTGAAGCAATTACACGAGAAGTTGGACAAGCTGCTTATGGTCCATACTAAGCAAGTGAATCTCGTAGAACAGGAGCTGATACAAGAAGGAGAGGATGAACAAGTTGAAGAAATTTTCTTTGTCCAAAATCAACGGAGGATTAAAACCGTGGGTGAACTACAAACAAAACCCAAACTTGAGCTTTAGAAGCACAAATGTAGCAAACCCACAAGATCAAGTTTATCCGCCAAAGCAAAGGGTATGGATTCCAAAGAAGCAATGGCAACAAAGTCTCAAACCAGTACGAGCTGCAACACAACCGCAGTCCACACAAGAAGGTTCACCGGATGTGATGAATATGCTTCAACAAATACTCCAATGCCAAATAGCTCATCAAACGTAAATCACTAAGAAGTATGGAGAGGTACATAGCCGCATTGACACTACTCACAATGATGTCAACTGCAAATTTGAGACTCTCAATGCGAGATTGAAATATGTGGAAAGCAATCAAGCCTCATCATCAACAAAGACCACCGGCCAACTTCCTCAGAAAGCTGTCAAAACCCAAAAGAATACACGGTCCAATCTATAACTCTTCGTACCGGTAAAGTGCTTCCTCCAGTTTTTAAACCAAAGGAACACGCTGAGGACAGCGTTACTCAAGAAGGGGGCAGAACAGATCAAGGAAACTACCAAATAAGAACAACTCGAGGATACACGTCGTAGACTAGAGCCGCGAGGAGAGGTTGATGGCAGTCTGGTTACTAGAAACACTGCCAATTCCACACAACTCTGGGAGATCCCTCGCACGCCTATGCAGCATGGAGAAGAACCTGAATGTCCCAAGCAGAACACAACGGAAGGAGTTGCACTTGTGGTAGCTACCAAAGCTAAGGCACCTTTCCCCTCAAGATTGAAGAAGAATCAAGCTCAGAAGCAAATGGTCGTTTTTGACAAACAAATGAGTGGTATTGAGCTAAAAATACCCATCTTGGATGATTTTGCTTTAATTTTTCAATACAAAAAGTTTTTGAAGGACACACTTAAGGAAAGCAAGGAAGAATGCATGGCTTTTGGGACTCGAACATCTGGATCAATCTTGATACCAATTTTGCCGCATCAAAGGAAAAGGCTCATTGTGGAAAATTTGGATGACCTGGGGAGCTTTACACTTCCATGCGCTGTGGCCAATTTGACGTTCATCAACTACATGTGTGATCTTGGGACATCTATTAGTCTCATTCCACTAATCACTGCTCAGAAGTTGGGGTAGTCAAAGTTCAAGGACTACAATATATCGCTGGTCCTCGTAGACAGAACCACCAGGAGGCCAAGGGGACTACTCGAGGATGTTCCTATGAGCGTTGATAATGTTCTAGTCCCAACAGATTTCTTGGTTTTGGAAATAGATAAAGAGCCTACGGGTTCGTTGCTATTGGGTGGACAATTCTTGGCATCAGTTGAAGCACTTATCGATGTAAGAAACAGATCCATAGAGTTGAAGGTTTGAGACAGTATTGGAATGATGTTCGACCTTAAAGAAGGAGGAAAGAAACCAACCATAAACAGAAAATGTTTTGAGATCGAAGGAACCATAGGAGGAATGGTCGAGGAAGTAACCGAGGGAGCTCTAGTTTCCCTCACAAACCCATACTAGAGAAAGTATGGAGAGTCAAGCTTGTGACTCTAAACAAGCCCACGTGGTAGGGAACCCCATGTCTATCTTTTACTTTTAAAACTTGTTTTTAATTCTATTTAAAACCGTCTTAGTTTTTATTTAGTTTTGAAGAACATTTTTCTTTCTTTTTATCTTTGTCATTATGGATATTTGGTATGTCTATCTGTGCCTCAGGTACAACAAGCCAAGAATCAGCATACCTCGCATATATCCTTGGAAGCAAAGGGGCGAGGAACGAGATGAATTTGGCAAGGAACCAATATCCCTCAGGCACGAGGCCGAGGAAGGTGTGTGAGTAGTGTTCACATTACCTTGAAAACCACTCATGGACCTACTTGCACACCTAAGTATCCTTATATATAGAGTTCTAGCCAAATAAATCTCATTGCGTTAAAAACACACCTATTATTTAGTTAATTCTTGAATTTGAGCTCAATCATATGGATGCCTCACACTAAGCTGATCTTGATATTGGGGCTATTTTTTCATGGTTTTAGATATTGCCACAAGCAGGGAATTAATCAAGACTCAGAGTAGTCAATGGGCAGAACAACAAAAGCAGTTCAATCTTGGTTTTTCTGAATGGGTATTCAAGCCTCAGTCACAGCTGCAAGTAGAAGGCGCGAGGCATCAGGCTGTCTGTTACAAAGGAATAGAGGGTCATCCTGATTCCAGTTCACCAAGTAGGGCTCACGAACCAACAACATTAGCTAAAATCAAGGAGCTGTCAAACATAGGTCAGACCAATCGGGCGACTGAGATTGCCCAAGATTTTAAACTATGAAATCAAGGGCTGGGATTGAGTCAGACGGCAAGGACCAACCGCGAGGTGGCATGGGAAACCGAGATTGTCTCCTTCTTCCTTATTTGTCTTTGGAAATCCCTACAAAGATCCTCTATATATTGAGCTCCTCTCACATCAAATCCCTCATTCACTCTCAAGCTTGCTACACACAAAACATTCTCTTCTTTTTGCGCCGAAGAATCAACGGAGAAAAGAAGAAGATTTCTAGTTCAAGGATCTATAGCGAGTTCAAGCTCTCCGAGTTAAGAAGCCTTTCTCTCACAAGCATCAAACATGTCTTCAAGGAATAAGAGAAAGAGTAAAGAAATCCGTAGCAAATTCATGCAGGATTTACGAACAGTTGGGCGGAAAGAGATGGAGGTGCGATTGGAGGATTCACCGCCAATTCGTACAAAGAAAAGCGCAAACCTAGAACTTGCCGTTTTATTATCTAATGGGATGGCAAGGACGACACGGTCTATCAAAAGAAGAAAGAAGCTCTGGTCAAGAAGACGGCAAGGAAGTCGGTGGATGAGCTGATGGACTGGCGGTTTGTGCAAACTTAACATGGTGAAGAAAGTTCTGCACAAGAGAAAAGAAAGGGAAAACAAATCACCTCGCCATCTACAAGCGAGGATAGTGATTCTTACAGTAGCGAGTACGGTCAGACCTCACCGATGGATGTCGAGTATGAGCGTGAGGACAAGAGGACAACCAGATCTACAGCTGGAAAGAGAGGAAAGATAACCAAGTACTGAGACAATATTGAGGAGTTGGAACGGAGTTATTACTCGGAGATGGAGGCGAGAGTGGCCTATGAGGAGAGACAAACAGAGAAGAAGGGGAAAGTCACAAGGAAAGCCAACAACTCCGAGCAAGCATACAAAGCTCTCAGCATGATGGGTATTAAAGAGACTTATTTTCTGCACATTGGGACCATGAATAGACTGAACATCACCAAAGATATAGACATGATCTTCAGCTCTTTGAAGATTAAGGTTTCAATGTACAAAGTGGAAATTTCTAGCAATCATGGACCTCCAGGTATACTCAAAGAAAGTACCTGAATTAATGGAGAAGAATGAAGCCGGATACATAACGTTCACGATATATGACAAGCTATACAAATATACAGGATCTTTGGCTTCCCATCCGGAGACTTAGTGTGCCCAGAAATAGGTGACAAGGAGACAGACGAGGTGTGGAATATGCGGACAAGTTGTGGTAAGTACGACTCATCAAGGAGTAAGGGGAATTGGATCAGGAACCCTGCCATCAACTACGCAAGGAGGGCCATCGCCAATGTATATTTTGCTAGACCCTCCACCTCACCAATTAACCTCACAGAAATGCAAATGATGGTCATGGCAAACAAGGAAATAGTGGGAACTACTCTAAACAGCATGAAAATCAAAGGAGTGATGGAAATTCTGGTACGTTGTTTGTCTTGGCCAAGCAACTTCTAACCTACCACAATCGGGCGATGACACAAGCGAGAAAAGGAACCGGTAAAGCAAAGTACATCTACATCGGTGGTGTGGTTGCCCGAATTTTTGAGGCATGTGGAGTACCATTGAACACGGACAACGAGAATTGGGCAGAACCTCAACTTATGGAATTGAGGTACCTTCAAGGAGCAGGCCTCTTTGCTAAAGGCAAGTGTGAAGGCCGAGCCGTGTACAAATTCGACCACCCAGAGAAGAGAAACACTAGAATCGCTTTCCCTTGCCCTGAATACACCTCACTCAGTGCAAGAGAGAATGCGACTTTCATTCCACCCTTCGCATCTCTACTCGGTGAAAACCCGTGAGAACAGCAACCCCAGCAAGCCGAAAAGGAAGTAAATGAAGAAGATGTTGATCTGGAGTCCTACCTTTTCAAAGAGTTCACTGAGAAGAATCAAGGCACCACAACCAAGGAACCCCACAAACGCATCGGAAAGCTCCAAAAATTGGGAAGTGGTTGCTAAAGAAGGTGAAGGGCTTTGCGAAAGAAAAGGAGGAGTGGTACCAAGCGATCAGAACTATGGAAAGCAATTAATGGGCTGCAATCATCAGTTAGAGGAATGGCACCTCAGCCTCGCACACATGACTCATCACCACCAGCAAGGAGGCACTCAGCCTCAGCGGGCACCAGCTCTCGCAAAGCGCACTAAGAGCAATCGCAACACCAATCAGTGGATATCACGCGGGTTTACAAGAGGACAGGAAAAAAGAGCCACAGACCCCGGGCAGAACAAGGACAGACATCCCAACCGGACCCCTCGCATGCATCCCTCGTGATCGTGAGAAGCACTTTGACAGACCGCGTCACGTTGCACCATTCGAAGGATTAACTCCACGAGGGTATCCAAACTCTCATTGTTACACACTTGAGGACATGAATGCCTCAACTACTCACCTTTTCAATTTTTAGGTACCATACTACAAAATCTTTGTACATACATTTTTATCTTATTTGTTTTCGTCTTTTGTTTGTCTAGACAACTCTCTTAGACTTTTATGCACACAAGGGACTGTGTGATTTAAGTTTGGGGGAGGGGTCTAAAGTACTCTCACATTGCTTCTTCTATTCTTATTTTCTGTTTTGCATACATTCACTTAGGTTGTAAAAATCCGTTTAGATTTTTCTTTGTTGCATTTCATAGCATCTAAGGCATAGAAAAAAATTAAAAAAATTTGAAAATTTTGAAAATTAAATACGAAAAAATAGAGTGATCATATAGTTACATCCATTTAGCTTTGTCTTTGGGTTGCATTCACATATGATTCATGCATTTGAACTTGTTATGTGGGAATTATCTTGGTGATGGGCAAACCTTGTTAAGTTAGCTAGTAACCATTGTGAATGCTCTTGATTGGTAAATAGCCGTTTTGGAAAGTTTTTGGGCGGATCATTCACCTTAGTGAACTTTGTTTGGATTGTGTCTTGAAAAGACCTTGTTTGATTCGTTCTAAAACTGAATTTGAATTGCCGATTTAGGGCCTAGAGATGCATTGAACGTTTTCCTTCTTTTAGCTTAGCATGGTAAATAATTAATGCTAGCTATTCTTCCAAATATAACTCATCCAATGATGCCCAAGGTGAGCGGGAATTGTGCGTAAACCCGTACAGTCTTGTGTCTCATTGAAAAAGCAGAGAATAGAACATGAAGCAACCCTTTTATTGGTGTGGATCCTTTAACAAAAGGAATTGAAGCAGACCCATGAACGGTTGTGGATTCAAAGATCATGAGTTTATACCTAAAGAATGCAAATAAGAAAAAATGATAGCACGTAAATGAATCTAAACCGTGCTAAGTTGAAGAAGTTGAATCACATGTTCTTTGATCTCTAGTCCCTTTTGAGGACCGCACCTGGAAGAAATACGGAATTAGACTCGGACCTTTAGAGACCGGCTTATGTATTAGGAATCTATAGGCTGGATGCTATTATTGAGAATGATTACATTGTGGTTTCCAAAATAATAGAACTCACATGTGGATTACGGCACTAGCTTGGACAAGTTACTCGTTGGATGAGATTGTGCGCAGTTTTTCCATCTTAGGTCATTGCACTTGCTTGAGGCCAAGCAAGATCTAAGTTTTGGGGAGCTGATGTGTGTGATTTTTGATAGTTTTAGAGTCTTATTTTAGGTTATTTTGAATTCATCTAGCTAGAATTTCCTAGCACTTAGGTCCATTTAGGCTTGTTTTGCATCATTTGCATTTGTATTTGGAGTATTGGAGTTTGTTCAAGTAAAAGGAGCAGAAAAGGAGCAAAACTGGAGCTAAGGAGAATTGAAACAGCTATTGGAACGTGTTATTGAGTCATAATCAAGAAGGATCGTACACCCTCGGATCGCCACCTCGAAGCTCGTACGCGAGGAGAACCAAGAACACTTAACAAAAGCCACCTCAAGGACTTGCTTTAATCTATCTGCCGCGAGGAAAGAGCGGTGCGAAACAAAGACTCATCCCTCTTCACGTCAAAGTTCATACTCGGAGCCACAACTCAGACAAGAACCGTTAGGACAAAGAAATGAAGCGTTCCTCAGTGCCCAAGCTCGTAAGATCTCCAACGAAAGCTTCACTGACCGCTTGGTTGACCGACTTAGGTCGGTTTGACCATTAGGGTTATGAGAATGACCCTATAAATACCCCTCTTATGACCCTTTTATCATTATCTGATGTTTTAACTGAAAAATTACTCTATCTTTATTACCATTTTTGTTTAAGCTTGTTTTAAGGTTTGTACTCTTTAATGGTTATTGATGGAATGATTTAGTGATTGCTTGTTTTCTTTATCTTTTTGTTCTTGAACTTTAGCTTTTCTACCTTAATCATGTCATCCCAATCTACCCCATTCCTCACCCCTCTCAAAATAAGGAGCGAGTAGATCCCTTTGGATCTCGGGGATGGGAGGTGAATCCATTGATTTTCTTGCCTAGCTAACCGATCAATAACGCTGATCTCTTCTAGTAAGGCCAAGCTTAATGCTTATCTCTTCATGATCAGCTGAGATCTGATTTGGGTCATGATCAAAGGCTAGCACTAACGGAAATGAAGGCCCCAATCCTTACTAGAGATGGCTTGATCCACCGAAGAGAAAACTAGCATGTGGATCGGTCATTAGACGATTTGGGCTGAGTTTTATGCGTCTGGTTTGGTGAGATCACGGCAAGAGCCGACTGGATCAGCCGATCCGGATCGAGATCCTCTCCGCGTGAGCGGGTTGATCTAACCAATCTCCCGATCTAGAGATTGCTCATAGAAATACGGCGAGTTCACCGCCGGTCAACCTCCCAATCCTTTAGATCCTTCTTTCTAAATTGCTTAAACCCTTATTTTCAATTTGCACTCTGTTTTTTTCTCTGTTTTACTATTCACTAGTTCTGTTTTATTTTTGTTTTTAGCTTATTTTGTCCTTTGTGCTAGTTTGCTAGTTTAGAATTGTCAAGATCTATCATTGTGACAGGATGTTATGATTAACTTGAACTACAATTTGGTATTAGGTAGATTGTTAGCAAGCTATTCCGAGTATTGGTTTGATAAACCCCTTTACTTACCACTATACTCAATGATTTGATAGAAGGAAACCGAAAAAATCCTTTTATCAGGTAGCTCTGAACTCCCTTACTTTGTTTTGGACTGGCTTCAATTCCCCTTCGAGTTACAATATATCCAAGGAATTCTCCCTAAGTTACCCGAAAAGTACATTTAGTCGGGTTGAGCTTCATCTGATATTTGTTCAGTGTCTTGAAGCACCAAGCTAAGTGATCTACGTGTTCCTCGGCTTTTCTGGACTTGAGCAACATATCATCAATATATACTTCCATTGTTTTGCCGAGTTGATCGGCGAACATTCTGTTGACTAGTTGCTGGTACGTTGCTCCTACATTCTTTAACCCGAAAGGTATGAACCTGTATCAATATGTTCCACGTTCACTTATAAACAAATTCTTTTCCATGTTGTCTGGGTGCATCCTGATTTTATTAAAGCCCAAGAAAGCGTCCATAAATAAAAGAAGTTTGTTTCCTGTTGTTGCTTCAACGATTCGGTCGATACTTGGTAAAGGAAACCTATCATTTGGACAAGCCTTGTTTAAGTTGGTGAATAGTAAACTTGCCATTTTCCATTCTTTTTTTGTACCACGACCGGGTTAGCTAACCATTTGGGGTACTGCACTTCAACAATAGATCCCGCGTCTGTTAGCTTCTTAACTTCATCTCTGATGGTTTTGCTTAGTTGGCTTATACGTCGGGTCAACGTTCAGCCTGTGACTCACTATCCTTGAATCAATTCTTGGCGTATCCTTTGGTGACCACGCAAATGTTGCCACATTCTGCTCTAGAAGTCAGATTAACTTTTCTCGGATATCTTTATCTAAGTTAACTATGATGTTGATGCACTTTGCCAAGTCTGATAAATCGATATTAATGAGCTTGACTATTTGTCTATCTGGTTTCTCAGGAGTGGGAGGCTTCGAAATAGCTTTGCGACTGATGCATGCCATGATCATGCATGATTTGTTATGCAGTTTCAACTCGGTGATGAAACACGTTTGAGACATTTTTTGGTCTCCTCGCAGCGTATAGATTCCTTTATCATTTGGAATTTTAACGCAGTGATGATAGCTTGATGGGATGGCCTTCATCACATGAATCCATGGAGTTCTGATGATCATGTTGTAGATCGGAGGCTTTTGAACCACCAAAAAGATTGATTCATCTTGTGAATCATGCAGCCCGATTTGAAAGCTTAACATTTCCTATCGCATAGATCAAACTTCCGTCAAACGCGGTTAACATTCTATCCACCGGTTTGATTCTCACGTCTGGTAGCGCCATCTGGTCTAGTGTCTTTTTGAAGAATAAGTCGAGTGAACTTCTGTTATCGCTAAGTATCCAAGATACATCACAATCAGCAACTCGAAGTTTTACGACCAATGGATCATTACGTGGGAAACATACTCCTTCGAGATCTTCCAAGATGAAAGATATCTCTATGTCTCTCGGCCTAAAACTCTCTGATATAGTCACATGTTTAAGATTGATAGCGGCTATTACTTTCCGCTCATACTTTTTGATCGATCGTATGGTGTCATCACAAGATTACAAACCTCCCATAATAACAGCTATGTCTATTCTCGGAGATCCTGGTTTCGGGAATTTTGATTTCATTCCTTACGCATTTTTCCTTTTCTGCTTTGGCATTTCCCTGGGTTGCCTATATATGTTGCTTCTCGAATCTTGGCCTCCTTTCGCTTCTGGATCGTGAACTTCTGAGTTTCCTCTTTGGAAACACTCAGTTTGCATAGACTATACATTTCAGCGAGTACTTCCTGCAACTACTTGCATTTGGAAGTTGAATGGCCAGCTCAATTTTGAAATGCACAATACTCATTTTGGTTGTAAGTATTGTTCCAAGATTTCTCCCCAATTGGGCCTTCAGCTTTGCCGACTAAGAAAGTCGTATCCGTGTTCGCTCTTCCTTTTTTATTGTGTTATCGCGGCTAGTGATACTCTTCTTTTGACTTTTTTGCTCTAGAGTCTCGTTAAACCTTTTGATTTTTTGCGAGGATCAGCTTTTCCTCGATATACTCGGCATGCCTTTCCGCTCTGCATACGACATGCGAGACTATTCTTGGCCGGTTTAGGAAGAGATCCCTTTGTAAAGCTTTGTCGCTAACCATCTCGGTTCTCAATGCTTTGATTGCTATGTCGTCTCTGACTTTGGCTTTAGTCATGATTCTCCTAAATCGTGAGATACCATTTCATGGATTCGTCGAATCCTTGGCACAAAGATTGTAGTTCCGCCTTTGAAGTGTCTTGGTTGAAAAATATAGTGTATTGTTTAATGAACAACTCGGCTAATTGATTGACGTCCTCAGTCGATCTAGTCATCAAATTTGTGAACCACGCTAGCGCATCTACGGTTAATTTTTCTGCAGAAATTGACAATACGCTGCGTCTTCCTAATCTGGATGGTAATTCGTTCTGCCCCTCATCACGTTGAATGTGCTCATAAATTCCAACAGGTTTATTGTCCCGTAGTACAAAGGACAGCACAATCTCGGTCCGCGATTCACCGAGATCCTTCTCAGTCTCAGAGAGAATGGAGAACTGCAAGCTTGGGCAAAGATTCGCCCAATCTCTGGAGCTGAGCTAGTTGCCGGATGAAACTGTGACCTCATCTCTTCCATCATTCTGAAGACACTGGTGGCGTCCAACATTGTTCGTATTTGTTGTCCAGGAACATGCTATGCAGGAGTCGATCCTTGTCCGAAGTCGTTGATTGGCTGTGGACTCGATGTACTTCCGAATAAGTTCCTTTGTAGGCTAGCAAGTACTTCTTTGTTTGGCCTGTTGACTTGCACCTGAGGCAAGCCACTTTCGCTTGGTCTTGCCCTAGCTTTGATCTGATCAAAATGCTTAGTGTTCCTTTGATCCACGGCTTCTTGCAAAGCTAGCAAGTTTTGCAACATAACTTCGAGTGATGGCGGCTCCTCGGGTTGTCCAGGGAGCTCAGTATCTTCATGAGATTCTTTTCGGGCACCTTCATTCATTTGAACAGAGTTCAGAGTTGATCCAAGAGTTGGGTCTGATTGTTCCTGAAGCGGATCAGGAACTCTTCTTTCTGGCGAGTGAATCGTGATGTCGTCTCCTGATATCCTTGCGATTGGTGATTCCCTTCTTTCTTCTGCGCAAAGAAATCCTTCAATATCTCTCTACATACAGCGCCAACGGTTCAAGCTGGATTTAGTACAAAGAGTTCTAAATCTGACTCTAAGATTAAAGAGGGAGAGAGGGCAAGGATTCTAATTAATTCGAAGAACAAGGAGATTAAACAATGCAAATACACCGAGTTTAATATTATTGCTCAAGTTCAATGTCCAAAATCCGATCTCTTTTTTAAAGGTCTCCACCTCTATTTATAAAGCATAGAGACATTTACAATTTCTTTGAAACAAAAAATATTACATTTCTGTTTAGATTCTTAAAATTCTTACAAGATTTTCGGAAATTATTCGGAAAAAATTTCTATTTTTCTTTTAATGATCTGTCGTCCGAGTTCCAACCATTTTGATGAGTTATCAAGAAGATATTTGTCCTAGGTGACAGAGAATCGCCGAGATAGTTCTCGCCTGAATTGTCGAGTTTGTGACTTAAGAGATTTCATCCATTAATTATTACGTGAACCGAAATAAGATCTCGGATCTACTTCCATTAAATAGGATTAAAGTCCGTCAGTTTTAGAAGATTAATATTTTTGGTTGTAGTTATTACAATACAGACCAAAGAAATGAGAAAGATGTTTAGTACTAAAGTAACCATAGAAATATTCTATCATTAGAACAAAAGGTGTTAGGATCTAACTAAGATATTCTAAATCAATATACAATGCCGCAATCTTTTTCCATTATACAGCTCTTTCACTTTTATTTTCTTTTGCTTTAAAGAACATATAATTCTTTTCGATTCATAAATCCCTCGTGTTATTCCTTTGATCATTTTTCTTTTAACTCACTAGCTCTATAATTTCAGGTACTTGAGAGATGTGATAGGCTAATAAAGTTGATTTAACAAGAATGATTAAAACATAAAACCCATGAGTATGATAGGCAGTGTCTTTGTCGTTCAAGTAGGTCAGGGCATATATCTCGGAACTGACTCGAAACTGACCCAAAATCGATCTTAAAAGGGGTTTGGATTAGGGAACAAGAATTATCTTATTAGGTATTAGATTAAATATTCACTGAGTATCAAATCAGGTCGGGTAATATCCAAAACTCACATGTACTCGAATGGACCCGAAAACTATTAAGTCTCTATTACAAGCTGTGATTCTTTGTGTAATTTGGGAAAGTCGATCTAACCCCTAAAACTCAAATTTTTATCTATAAAGCTCGATAATAGAAGAAACTAAACACCATCTTCGATTTAATTTGTATATGTGTAATTCCTTTTAATTCGATTTGCCTCTCTGTATTAACATGATAATCGATTTTGAAATAAGTGATACTTTTCTATTTCAGTTATATATTTTATTTAAGCTACTGATTCTTGATGAATATTTGATGATTAAGCTTTAGACGTGTTTTATCTTTGATTTATTGTGTGAATGTTTTGATTACGACTTTCTGTGTGATTCTTGTTGTTATGCAGAGAATCTTTGATTTGTTGTTGATATATTATTGCTTTACATTTCATTGTTTCTCTGCTCCATAACCTATGAGGTAAAACGTTTTTACAAAATTGTAAGTTTCCAGGTCTAATTCCAAGTCTAATTTTTGCGTCTAATTTCGGATATTTGGGTTCAAATATCAAAAATTCAAAAATATACTTGAAATTTTGGGTATTTTATGGTTTTTCACATATAGACTTGAATCGATCAGAACACGAGACTATCCACACCGAACCGACCTAAAATTTGTTTCAGTTTCTATATGGATCCAAATAGTCAAGACCGAAGATCTGAGCCTACCCAAATTAAAAAGAAATAGTTTGAAGTTGTTGAAGATAGTGTTTGTATTAAAAGAATAGTCATCTTTGTTCTCACAAGTCTTATTTCTCTAGAGTTTTTTTTTGTCAACAAAATTCTGATTCCTAGCTAAAAGTTTAACATTACATGCCAAAAGATATGCTTTGTAGTTCGAGGCCCTTGGAATCAAAACTATCGAACTTACCCTGAAAAGGCTTCGTAGTCTTGAAAAATCTTCTATGTAGGGTAGGAAAATCGGCCATACTGAAGGCTCTTCTAGCATCTGTATGAGTACCGAACAGTCTACCAGGAACTCCACCTCCAGAATCTGAAGACGCAAAAGACATGTCATGGCCCAGAGGAATGCCTCGAATTCTGCATGGATTGAGGAGAGGCTCTGTCTGATACATTTTTCCCCATGTTGACAACTAGTGTGTTATCAGGAAAGAAGTACCATCCCAGCCCGGAGAACAAATCTGAATCCTTCTAGGATGCATGCACCAGACATCTATACCCTGTGAACGTCGGGTTTGTCATCAATGGTCTGGAGACAATCTCAAACGCATGTGGTCTAGTTTCCTGGTCTCTTAATAACAAACCATTTCTCCCTGGTTGGGCAGCATCCCAAATTTCAGCTTCAGTTTCGGCTGCCCTTATTTATGCTTGCGGGTCACCATCTTTATTTGTAAAGGCTTTTTCATTTCTTGTGTTCCATAAGAACCAAAGAATTCAGGGGATCCGTTTTGTGTATCCTCCATAGAAGATGATCTATATTAGAGTAGATCAAAGGTCCCGGGAAAGGGACTCCTACATGGATCTTTGATAATGCGTATGCTTGAAATGTTAGAGGGCATTCAAATAGGATGTGGTTCACTGTTTTTTTTTCGGCACCACAACAATCACACCGTTCATCATAAGGAATACCTCCCTATACCAAGTTTATTTTGACTGCTAAGTGTCCTGAGAGGGCTTGCCAGATGAAATTTCTGCTTTTTTGAGGGCCCTGACTTTCCAGGTTTGTGCTTGTAATCCTTTGATACTTGGTTAAAAAGAAACTAGCACCAGTGCTGCTAAATTACATTCTGCCCAATAGTCCAATTTTATTGTGTACAAACTTGTCTTGGTAAAATACGAGCCCAGTTTATCTGATCTTGGTATTTGAGGGATATGAGTTCCCAAGATTAATTTGATGTCTCTCTGCTCGAACAACTGATATAATGTAACTTTTCTCCATAGGCGTGAATGTGGGTCTATTTGGTCTAAGACTCTGAGGTCCGGATGAATTTCCGACCAGCTCCCCTTGCCGGTCTGGGTCTAACATATGGGATCCACAGGTCTGACCATACTTTGATAGAGTCTCCATTTCCCACCTTTTTGATTAGTCTCTTCATCACCAGTGCTCTTAGCAGAGATAATGCTACGCCATCCGTAAGATGGTGTGTAATTCCTCTTGGGGTCTAGTGGAGAAGAACTAGAAAATACCGACCACAAAACACTTTTGCCAAGAGTGATTTTGGTTTATCTAATATTCTCCAAAGTTATTTTGCTAAAAGAGTTGTGTTGAATTCATTGACTGCTTTGAATCCCAAATCCCCTTCCGCTTTGTTCTTGCACAAACATTCCCATTTAACCTAGTGGATGCCACGAGAAAACCCTGAATTGTGCCACCAAAAATCGGCTATAGCCGCTGGTATTTCTCTAGAGTTCTATTGGCTTTGTTTGTTTTTCTTTTTCCAGATTCATCATAATCCATATTAAAAAGAATTGTTAGGTGTTAAATAAACAACTACTTTCCATCCAATATGATATTTCATATATGTATTAGATATGGACCCGTGCGATGCATGAATGTTTTTGAATTATAGTTTTGGTCAGCTCAGAACATTTGGTATTCGGGTCGGTTACCGAACGGATCTGGATCTTTCGGATATAGGATTATGATACCCTTTTAAGAATTGAACATCATTTGGATCAGGTCCGGTTCAAGTCCTTTGGGTCTGGATCGGTTTGGGTCCATAATTTTTATACCCATTTAAGACCAAAACCAATTTGGTTTGGTTCTGACTTTGATTCTGGTTTTGGTTCGGATATAAAATTATAAACAAAAAATATTGGTATACTATTTACACAAAAATATCCAAAATTTTTGGGTATCCGGGTATATATTCGGATATCTCGGGTATCCAAATACCCAAGATATTGGTTAATACCCAGACCCGATCTGATACCCACGAGTATACTATTTTGAGACCAGATGGTTAATTTTGCCAATACCCTAACCGAACCCAAACCCAAAATTTTGGGTTGATTTTTAGGGTTCGGGTAAAATTCTCGGGGCTAGTTTTGTCATTCATTAATCTCCATTTTCGAATCATAGAGCAGACACTCTAGTGTGATGTGTATGATTGGCATTTCATAATCATCTATTTGTAAACTCTTACCTATTATTATGGATGTTTGAATCCTATTATATAGAATGGTTGACAAAAAGAAAGGAAAAAAATAGAATAACGTTTTAAAAAAACAATATATAAAAATATAATTCATTTACAGTTTAATAAGCAAATCTATTTTTTACTTATATGTTTATAAAAACCTAATATTATTTTATTTTATACTCATTATGAGATAAATATATGTGATTTTTTTATAATTATAAATTAAAATAATTATTTACAAACTTCTTTAATGTTAGTATTGTGAATAGAAACTAAATATTTTGTGGTGAATATAAATATTTAAGAAAAGATATATTTTAAGATATATAAAAATACTGCAACATTTAGGATCGTTGAATTTAAAACGTGGAAGAATTAGGATTTGAATTCTCTTTTTAATAAAATAATTTTTGATCGTTGGATTTGAAATGTGAAACAATTACGTTAATTAGTAACTTTGAAATCAAACTTTATGTAAAAAGATTTTATTTTATTCTTTTTTAATAAAATATAAATACGGGATATATTTTTGATCATTGAACTTGACATGTGGAACAATCCCATTGATTAGTAACTTTCAAAACTTAACTTTATATAATGAGACTTAATAAAATTTAAATAAAAAATAATTTTTGATCATTGGACTTGACACGTGGAACAATCTCGTTGATTAGTAACTTTTGAAACTCAACTTTATATAATAAGATAAGATAATGTAAAATTTCTGATCTTTAGATTTAACACGTGGAAGAATCTTATTAATGAGTAATTTTGAGATACAAATTTATAATAAGATGATAATATATCATTTAATAAAAGTAAATAAAATAATGATACATTAAATTTAAAGTGTTTATCTTTTTTGCTTTTTTGCCTTAATTGTGTTAGATGTAAACGAATGAGAAAGAAATAAGTTTGAGAGAGTTTGAAAAGTTGGAGATAATAGAAAAAATTGTGTATGTATTTATGTATATACAGCCATTGATATTGACAATTTCTTTTTAGATTAGAATTATGTATACAAATAAACATTTATTAGATATTTAGATAATTATACTATGTTATTAGAATAAAAATATATATCTTATTATATAAAGACTATCTAATAAGGACTAATCTTTTTATGTAAAGACAATCTTAATATATAAAGATAATGTCAATAGTCTTATTATATTAATACTAATGTCAATAATCTAATTACATAAATACTATCTTATTATATAAAGACTAATGTGGATAATTATTTTTATAAATATTTAAAATATTTCCAGTTTCCGATTTTTCATAATTGTAGTTTTAAATATACAATTACTCTAATTCATAATTTGTAAAAATTAAATTACGTTTTATGTTAGAATTATTAAAAGTGATAAATATTTATTAATATAGATTAATACTGAAAATTTCTTTTTGTAAGAAATATATTTAAAAAAAAATTAATATTCTCAATTTCCTTTCAGATTAGGAATAAGTTTTTTGATACAAGCCTCAATGGCTGTAGACCGGATATGAATCCACGGATCCGACTTTGGTGAGTCCGAATCGATGGAAACTAAATTGTGCGGAAGTAGGCGAATAAGAACCACAAAGGAGGGTGATGATTCTTTTGATAATCTCGGTCCAATCAAGCTTAGATTCCTCACAAGACCTGATCTCGGCTCCCTCTCTCGAATC
>OVBA01006284.1:0-17408 GCA_900406435.1 Lepidium aucheri
GTCGGTTTGATCATTAGGGTTATGCAAATAACTCTATAAATACCCTTTAATTATCATTTTATAGTTTATCTGATGTTTTAGCAAAAGAAATTCTCTCTAATTTTCGTTGTAGCTTTTATTATTGCTCTTAANGCTTTAATGAATTAAGTTTGCTTAGATCTTCATCTTTTACTTTCTGTTCTTTATTTTTATTATTGTTGTTTATGCTTATGAATATGAAATCTCCCTTGATCCTCCACTCTCAATCCATGAAGAGTGAGTAGATCCTTGTGAATCTCGAGGATAAGGAGATCGTAGTTGAAATCTCTGATCCACTTGCCTAGCAAACATGAATTAGATCCAATATCTTCTCATATGACCAAGCTTAAGGCCGATCTCTCTCTGATCAAGAGAGATCTGATTTGGGCCGAAACCCAAGGCTAGAGCTAAGGGAATCGAAGACTAAAGTGTCATGTGGAAGATGGTATTGATCCACCGAGGAGAGATCTAGTATGTGGATTAAATCATTAAATGTATTGGGCTGGACTTTAAGCTTTTGATCCGGCATGATCGCGGCTAGTATCGTAATGGATTAGCCGGATTGAAAAGGGATCCTCGCCATGAGAATCGGTAGATCTAGCTTGTCTCGGTCTAGAGACCGCCATATATAGCTAGACGAGGTCGGATCAGGAAGTTCACCGCCGATCAATCACCTCATATCCTCTAGATTCATATTTATTACCTTAGATTTATCCATTGCTAATTTATTGCTCAGTTTTATGAACAATTCTCTGTTTTAGATCATATTGCTCTGTTTTTATTTTGTTTTTTAGTGAATTTTGTCCTATATGCTAGTTTAAGAGCTCACATAAAAATATGACTTACCCTTGTGACAGATCGGTAAGTTATCTAAACTAGAACTAGGTACCAAATAAGTTGTTTGCTTGCATAACTGAGTATTGGTTCGACAACCCACCTACTTACTACCATACCTCAATGATTTGATTCCATAGACCAAAAATCTTGCTATCAAATTGGCATCGTTACCAAATCAGTTTTTGCTTGTTCCAACTTATAATCTGCTAGTTTTAGGATCAGATCCATTGTTTTTTATTCCAATTTGTCTGTATTTCACTAAGCTTGGATCCCTACGGACCAAGCCTCAACCTTATTGACAAGTTGTTTTTTCTGTATTTGCAGGCCTCGCAGGTCCTCCTTGCCACTCCAATGCGAGGGCACCCGACTACACAACACCTCAGCACATTCCCTCGTTTCCAAACCACGAGTTCACGACTCCTGACTTCATTGTCCTTGCTATGGCTACATCATCTGCCACCGAGTACACTGACTAGGATACCTCCGATACCCTTGATGAAACTCCACTACAACAGATTAGAGCAGCGGATGAGCTAACACTATCCTATTCGCGGTACGGAATCCACCCTCCGCCTGTGCTCAACCGGACCTTTGAGATCAAAGGAAGCCTCATTGCTATGATCCAACAAGTGATTCAATGTGAGGACCCTCTTGAACACCTTGATGAGTTTGAACGGCTGTGCGGCACTACACAAATATATGGACTGAGCAATGATGTGCTACGATTATGGCTATTTCCGTTTTCACTTGTTGAGAAAGCATAGAATTGGGAGAAACATCTCCATCCCGGTCAGATCACATCTTGGGCCGAGTGCAAGAAGGCATTTCTGAATAAATTTTACTCGCCTTCCCGCACTACCAAACTACGTACCGCAATTTTCCATGTCACCCAAAAGCGCTCGGAGAGTTTCTCACATGCCTGGGAACGATTCAAGGATTACGTCGCACAATGCCCCCACCATGGATACACAACCGAATCCCTCCTCAACCCCTTCTACCGAGGGATACGATCGAAATATTGAACGTTGCTCAACATGGCGAGTATCGGTAACTTCATGCATAAGGACATCACTGCTGGATGGGAACTTATCGCCAACCTCGCTCAAGCTCAAGAATAGTATAATGAGGGTGATGCACGCAGTGGAGCCTACTCTACGGATTCCACCACACCAAGCAAAGATGAGATCCGCATTATGAATGCAAAAATGGACCGTTTGTTGCGCACCAAACAGAAACCTGGACCACCAAGCGACGATACCCGAATAGAGGAGGTCAATCTTATCGAACAAACATCCTCCCCACCTGTTTCCCATCCTGTTATAATGGATATGTTGTAAGCTATTTTACACGGGCAACAACGTACCACCGGCGAGCTAACCAACAAGTTCTCTCAGATCAACAACCGCTAAACCAGTCTCCATGATATGCTCTTGAACATGAACACATGTCTGCATCAAGTAGAACAGACACATGCCACAGCCCTAACCAATCCGACTTTACTCCCTGTCCTCGCCTACACTCCTTGCCGCCCAACGAGGACCAACACTGTTCCCCTATCCCCCACTCCGCACAAATGGTGAGTTGTGCCGACACGGATGCTGTTCATACTAAGGACATTATGATCGAAGAAGGGGGTGATCCTCGAACATAGATAATCAATCAGCTTACATCACCTTTAATCGTTGGTAATCTTATTCGTGACAAATACAAATGAGGACAGAACGCCCAAACCCTCGCCATAATCAGGACCGAGGATACTCAGCGAGTTCACTTGTTTCCACCTATTCGTCCTTGTTTACCTTTTCCAACAAGCCATACAGAGTGCATTGCTAAGAAATATAAGACTAAATTCTTTAAGAAGATTAAAGACATTGAGCAAAGGAGCAGGATCCGCCGTGGTGCCAAACACACAAAGACCAATCAGACGTAAAACACGTTTATCCATCAGAGGGATGATGGAATGGAGGTTGCCCAAAGCTCGAAACAAGGATGGGAGTTCGGCCAAAAAATTGGCAAAATGGCTAGTGAGAACGGTCAAAAGACTAACCAAGGAGAAGAACGAGTGGAGACATGAACATGAAAAACTGAGGGAGGAGATTGACTCGCTGAAAGCATCGGTGAGTGGCGAGACATCACTTCCTCATGCACACACCTTGCTCCAGTCGCATACAAATTAACCAAAAGAAAATTGGTGGCCCCTCGTATAAGGAACTCGCAACAAATAGCAAGGATTCTGACTCCTAGGTACCAAAGCTCCAATCCATTGTACATACCGTTTTATTTTTATTCTTGCTTGTCTAGACAACTCTCTCAGACTTCTATTCACAAAAGGGACTGTGTGATTTAAGTTTGGGGGAGGGGTCTAGAGTACTCTCACTTTGTTTCTTGTGTTCTTATTTTCCATCTTTTATGCATATCACTTAGGTTGTAAAAATTTGTTAAGATTTCTCATAGCATATAAGGCATAGAAAATACCTAAAAATTTGAATTTTTTTTGAAAATGAATCCTGCAAAAATAGAGTGTTCATGTAGATGCATCCATTTAGCATCATATATAGGTTACATTCACATAGGATCTATGCATTCCTACTTGTTATGTGGGAATTATCTTGATGATGGGCAAACCAATTTTGAACGCTCTTGATTGGTAATTGGCTGTTTTGGAAAGTTTTTGGGTGGATCTTTCTCCTTAGTGAACTTTGCTTGTGTTGTGTCTTGAAAAGGTCTTGTTTGATTCTTTCTAAAATTGAATTTGAATTGCTGATTTAGGTCCTAGAGAAGCATCAAATACCTTCCTTCTTTATGTTTAGCATGCTCTATTGTGTGTGTGTGTGTGGTAAAACCCTCTCAAGTTAAGTGGAAAACAAGAAATGAAAGCTGCCCGCCAAAAATCGAGTAAGTGGTAAAGGTTAAGCGGCTGGAAGGATGCGTAAACCTGTAGCCTTTCATGATCGTGTATATCCACTGGTTACTCCACATGCGGATTGGTGAAGCAACTTGGACGGAGGCGTAAACCCGTACCTTTTCATGTTTGTGTAATCTAACTTCGAAAAAGCAAAAAAGGCATTTATAAAAAAAAGGAAAAAAGAAAAAGAAAGAAAAAAATAAATAAGTGGGCAGCAAAACTGTGGATGAGAGGGAACCACTTGTGTTGGAAAGAATGATCATGTTAAGCTTAGGGAAGTTGAAATATGTATTCGTTGATCTCTAGTCCCTTTTGAGGACCGCACCTAGAAGAAATAAGGAATTAGACTTGAACCTTTAAAGACCGGCTTAGGTATTAGGAATCTATATGCTGGATGTTATTCTTGAAGATGATTACATTGTGACTTCCAAAATGATAGAGCTCACATGTGGATTACGGCCCTATTTTAGCAAGTTACCCGTTGGATGAAATGTTCCCATTTTGTGTGCACTCTTTCCATCTTAGGTCATTGCACTTGCTTGAGGCCAAGCAAGGTCTAAGTTTGGGGGAGCTGATATATGTGATTTTTGATGTTTTTTTAGGACCATTCTTAGAAACATTTTCCATCCATATCATCATTTGCATCATTCTAGAGCCCTATTAGGTTCATTTTCATGTTTTGCACTTGTATACCACACATTCTGCATACAGAGCGGATTTAGGTGTTCAAGGAGCATTTTGGAGCCAAATGGATGCAAGGAACGGATCACGCAAACTTAGGAAGACTTGAATGAACAAAAGATTAGAAAAAATCAGAGTTCAAAACTGCCTCACACCTCAGCCTCGCACCACCAATAGCGAGGATTGACTGAAGAACCTCGCGTTGCACTGTTACCTCGTGTGAAGATCCGAAGGATGACACAAAGACCTCACTTGTGTGAAGACGTACCCACCTTGCTGCCAAACCTTGATCTCCTACTCCAAGGATCGCCTCAAAGTGACACTTGTTGACCACTTTGAGGCGGTTTGACCAAGAGACTAGGTTTATGTTCACTAAGACCATAAATAGACCCTTAAGCCAAAAAACTAAGGACATGTTATGCTTTTACTTTTATGCAAGTTTTTAGATTAGAAAGAGATTTTCTCTCTAAGTTTGTAGAACTATAATCTGAATGATTGTTTGAAGTAAAGTTGATTATCAATTTGCAACAACTTGAGCTTGAACTAGATAGGTAGTTAGTCCTTATTGCTTGTCATCATTCCGAGTATTGGTTTGACACACACCCATCACTCACCACTCCATCATACCATAATGATTTGATAAAAAGAAACCGCAAAATCCTTTTATCAGCTTCAAGTACAAGCTTAGAAAGTAATATTAGGTTGTGTGGCAGTTATGGAAAAACTACATCATGAACAGTGTAAATTGTGACTCAAATTGTGATTGTTGTGAGACTGAGGGTGAGTCGATAAAACATGTTTATTTTGAACGCCCATTGGTGATTCAAACATGAGCTTTATTAACAATTCGTGTAGCAACTCAGGTTTTTACATGACCATCAATATTCTTGAATATGGACTATCTTTTCTGGAGAATTCCATAATCTGTCAAAAGACAACTTCCCATGGTTATTGTGGTATGTTTAGAAGATTTGGATCCGCGAGAGATCATTTATTTTCTCCGAATCTTAATCCTTGGAATGAGATTAAGCGCATTTTGGGTTTGAAGTGATTCAACCCAAGAGTTTTCCTCTCTGGTCCAACAATGGCAAGCGGTTGCTAGACTAGCTTGTACAAACCCAACATTTAAAGGTTACCATTGTTTTCTGGATGACTCCAGAAAAGATTAATAACTTTTTTACTTCTTTTTTGGTTTTGGATGGTTTTGTCTTCCAAATGATTTAAAAATGGTATGTATGAGAGTTAGAGCGATTAGAGGAAGCCTTTCAAAGATACATGCAGAAGTTGAAGCAATCATGTAGGCAATAACCTGTTTATTTTCCCTAAATGTGATGGATAAAGATTACAACATATTGAACATAAGTCACAAATGATGTGTTAAACTAAATGATTGGTCCATTTTACTCCCATGTATGGAAGACTTTTCCAAATTAAAGATTATGATTATATTGTTTTCTCTTTATCTTATTCTTAGTTGGTTGAATCATAGACTGGACTCTCTCGTCCATTTTACTTGATGTTTAGCTCATTCACTATACTAGAAATTTAGCTAATTGTTTGGACTCTCGTAAGCAATTATCCACTTGAGTGAAAGATTTTGAACAAAAATTAAACTTGACAAATAAATAAAATGAGATGAAACGTGTACATATTAACACAATTTCAATTGCATTGGATGCTAAATGTAAAACATTATCATATTCTCTCCCGACGGACCTTTCCGGCAAAACCCTCCCGACAGCTCGTTTGTTGAACATTCTCCCGGTGATCTCACACCGAAGTGTCGTTTGAAACAAATCACTCAGCCAAATCCCCTCCCAGTGTTGCATCTGTAATTCATATTTCCCAAACTTAACCTTCAAAGTCTAAATTGAAGAAAGACCATCCCTCCGAGATACAGAGCCAGCTCCACCCTTCTGAAGTAACAGAAGATGATCTTCACCAAGAACTCGAAACCTAGTTGATTTCGAGCCAACTCCATTAGCGAATAGGAGCGCAATTGGCAAATTCCTGGCTATATCCTCATCACCTCAAATCAGCTCAACAACTTCAATCAGCTCGAGATCTGAAAGCAAGGAACACTCAACGGCCGAAACTGTCCAGAGGAGCTAAGAACAAGAACATTCTTGGGTGGATCTATTCTCCGGCACGATGGATCAACAACATTTCAACAAATTGAGAGCGATAAGCATCGAAGAGTATCAAACCATCGACCTCCCAGAGTCTGGAAGCTACACCAACATAGCTCACGACAATCTGACCATAATAGGTAAACTCCTAAACCCTAATGCCCAGAACATAGCTAGATTCATGCTAGGAATCCCTAGAATCTGGAGATTAGGGAACATAATCAAAGGAACGACCTTTGGAAAGGATTCTTTTCAATTCCGATTCCAATCAGAAAATGACATACAAGAGGTGCTTCAATATGATCTCTAGAATTTTGATAACTGGGGTTTTACTGTAGCTAGATTAAATTAAAATTCCACAGGTGAAAATCTAACTATCATCCCGCTGTGGATTAGATTGTCTGAGATTCAAGTTAAACACTTCACCAAAGACCTATTTCAGACAATAACCAATTCGATAGGTGATGTTTTTGATGTGGACTTTGATCCCAACAAAACTCACATCCAACCCTTTATAAGAGTTAAAGTTCTCTTTAACATAATAAACCCCATAAGAGGTACAAGAACCTTTAGACTTCCATCGGTTAAAACCATCTCTGTAAAAGTTGACTCTAATGGAAAAAACCAGAAAAAGACAAGGAAACATCATGGACCCCAAAAAAAAATGACAACGATCATAACAATCAGGACTCCACTGGTTTTCCCCCTCACCCATCTGATAACCACAATGACAATGGATCAAACAACATAAAGGATTCCACCAAAAATTTAACCCTGCTAAGTAGAACAAGAGAATCCAACCAGAAAAAAAGAAATGGACAACAGCAATCTGACAGCAGACCAAGCCATAAAAGAGTAAGCTCATCAAACTCAGAAAATTACGACCTCTCCAACAATATGGAAGAGGAGGGTCAAAGCAATTTGGCAGCCTATAAAGTATCCCAACAACCTCCACAAAACACATTGACAGACCACCCATCCGGAGGGAAAGATCTAGGGAAAGTAATTAAGAAATACAGATACAAAAAGAAACAGAAACTAGAAGTAACGAATTCCCATAAGATAGACACAGAGAATGCCTCTAACCAGAAAGGTCAGGTGGCTCTCTTGAAGCCACTGAGTACCAAATGAGTGTTCTAAGTTAGAACCGTCAAGGACTGCGGAACACCTTGACAGTTCGACGCCTAAAGGAAATAAGGAAGAAGTTATTTCCGCACATCATGTTCCTCATGGAGACCAAAAATACCCAACATCGCTTACAGTTAATTCAAAAATGGTCCGTCTATGACAACCTTTACACGGTGGAACCAAATGGCCGTAGTGGAGGTCTTGCTTTACTTCAAAAAAACCACTTTAACCTTACAATCCAAAAAAGTTGCAGCAATTACATAGATGGAGAACTAGTGATAGGTGGGGACAGAGTTGAAGCCACCTTCATCTACGGACACCCGGTTGCTTCTCGCAGACTAGAGATTTGGAATGAGATCCAATCATTTGGGGAAAATAGAACCTCCCCATGGATATTGATTGGAGACTTCAACGAAATCTACTCCAATGCTTACAAACTAGGAGGCCCAACAAGAGCTGAAAACTCATTCCCAAACTTCAGATCTTTCCTAAGAATGTGTAAGCTCAGAGAAATAGAAAGCTCAGGGCCACACTACTCCTGGATGGGAATGAGAGGAAATTTGTGGATCAATGCAGACTTGATAGGAGCTTTGGGAATCCAGATTGGATACAAAAATTCCCCAGAACAAATACAGAATACATGGCAATCCTTGGCTCAGACCATAGGCCACTCTATACAACAATTATGATAGAGACCTCTAGTTATATGGCGAAATTCGGTTTTGACAAGAGATGGGTGAATAAAAAGGGCTTTAAAGAACTAATCCATAAAGCATGGACTGAAGCAATGTAAACGGAAAGAGCCTCCACGATGGAAGGCTTTATAGAATGCAGGAAACACGTTTCCCACTGGAAGAAAAACTCAAAATAAACTCATCCTCCATAATTGAAGAACTTTAAATCAATTTGGATAAAGAAATGGCTGAAACAAATCCTGACTACCAGGTGATACTCGAACTAAAAAGGGAACTAAGCAAACACTTCATGGAAGAGGAACAATTCTAGAAGCAAAAGAGCAAAGAAAACTAGGTTAGAATGGGGGATCAAACTCCAAGTTCTTCCATAATTATGTCAGCTACAAAAGAGCAAAAAACAGAATGTTGGTACTAACTGATAAGAATGGAACCACAAACTATGAAGAATGATCGAAAGGAACAATTGCAGCCAAGTACTTCAGGGAGCTAGTGAAATCCTCCCACCCAACTGGAATAAATGACACACTCTCATGCCTGAAACAGAAAGTAACTGACAAATTGAACAACCAGCTAATGGCTCTGGTTACGAAGTCTGAAGTACAACAAGCTGCATTTGATATCAGAGGGGACAGTGCTCCAGGCCCTGATGGAATAACTGTGGAATTCATACATTCCTTTTGGAACATAGTTAAAGAAAAGATAACGAGGGAGGTCAAAGAAGTGTTCGAGAGTGGAATTTTCCCAGACGAATGGAATTACACCCACATTGCGCTGATCCCAAAAACTCAAAACCCCAAAGACAAGACAAACTATAGACCAATAAGCCTACGTTCGGTAGTATACAAAATATATGCAAAGATACTGGTGAAAAGACTACAACAAAACTACCCAATGTGGTCTCTGAAACTCAAGGAGCCTTCACGGCAGGAAGACTGATATTTGATAATGTGCTACTTGCACACGAGATCATGCATCACTTGAACTCTAACTCGGAAGGCCAAACTAAATATATGGCGGTCAAAATAGACATGTCCAAAGCGTACGACAAATTGAAATGGAAATTCCTGGAGTTCACACTCTCTAAGCTTGGCTTCTGTCAAGAATAGATAAAAAGAGTGATGTTTTGTGTCTCCACAGTAAGGTACTCAGATCCCCTTATGACTATATATCCCTGAAGAGAGGACTGAGACGAGGAGATCCATTATCTCTGTTCCTATTTGTACTAGGAACTGAAGATTAATCCATTTAATGGATAGAAGTCTAAACTCAGGGAAGCTCTTAGGAATCAGATTCAGCAATAATGGACCAACAATCCAACACCTTCTATATGCTAACGACAGCCTCTTCATCTGCAAAGCCAATCCCCATGAAGCAAAAACACTTAAAGAATGCTTTAACAAATATGAGCAGATATTTGGGCAACGACTCAACTTTGAGAAGTCAGCAATTGCATTTGGCAGAAAAGTTAAGTCTGAAATAAAAAACCAACTAAAAGACTTATTGGAGATACAAACAGACCATGGGATAGGAAAGTATCTAGACTTACCTGAATGCTTCAGAGGATACAAAAAAGAAAATTTTTGATTACATAACTAAGAAGCTAAATAGTAAGACAAATAAATGGTTCTCAAAAAACTTATCGCTAGGAGGCAAAGAGATAATGATCAAAGTAGTGGAAATGATGTTCCCTATTTACACAATGTCATGCTTTAGACTATCAAAAGATCAATGCCAGAAGATCACAAGTGAAATGAGGCAGTTTTGGTGGAGCACAGCAAGTAAAAAAAAGAAAATATCATGGGTCTCATGGTCCAAAATGTGCAAAACCAAACAAGAAGGAGGACTAGGCTTTAAAACTATTGAAGACTTCAACCAAGTTTTGTTGGCAAAACGGGCTTGGAGACTCC
This sequence comes from Lepidium aucheri, assembly GCA_900406435.1. Taxonomy (NCBI): domain Eukaryota; kingdom Viridiplantae; phylum Streptophyta; class Magnoliopsida; order Brassicales; family Brassicaceae; genus Lepidium; species Lepidium aucheri. The sequence goes on from OVBA01006284.1 coordinate 10,301, forward strand.
TCAACTCACCAAACTCCCTAACCGCTAAAGCCTACAAATCTAAATACTACAAGGATCAGGAATTCCTTTCAAACACTTGACATCCTTCAGCCTCATTTGCTTGGAAAAGTATCAAACATGGACAAGAACTCTTAGAGAAAGGCTTACTTAGACAAATATGAGATGGAAAAGACACATTTGTCTGGAACACTAAATGGATTTTCAAGGACCAGCTTTGAGCTCCATTAAGTAAAGAAAGCACATTCAATGTAAATCTCAGAATGGTGGACCTGATAAGCGGAGAAGGCTGGAATAAACCACTGGTTTAGGATACATTCATAGAAATAGATGCAAATTATATATTAGAAACACCACCTTGTATCTCATCCAGGGATACATGGATTTGGTGGCCAAACCCGTGAGGCAAATATACAGTTAAAAGCGGCTACCGACTATCACAAAGAATCTAAAGCCAAGCAGCTGGCTACAACGCTATCACCTCCGACCCAACCATAACTCTGAAACAGAAAATATGGAAGGTTAAGGCACTAAGGAACATTCTATTATTCTTCTGGAGAGCCATGTCAGAGGCCTTAGTAGTAAATGTTGGTTTAAAACAAAGGAAGATCCTAAGGGATAATACATGCTCTATTTACAACACCGACAAAGAAATAGCAAATCACTGTCTTTTCAAGTGTCACCCCGCTCCGCAAATGTGGGCCCTCTCTCTATGCCCCTTACCACCATCGGGATTTGTCAACAACTCTTTAACCGCAAATTTTGCCTACCTGCTGAACAAGAATAACCAGGTAAGGGAGGAGAATAAAAGACTCAAACTATTTCCTTGGCTTCCATGAACAATATGGAAAGCGAGAAACAAAATAGTTATCAAAAAGAACCTCCCAAACTTGCAAATAAAGGTCCAAGAAGCGATTGCTGAGATGGAACTATGGAACCAAATCAGTGATAAAGAAGCATATCAGGCGAATAACACACATGGTCCCAGATATCAGAATGAACACTCCAGAAACCCAGAAGTGAGCCATGTACTTAATTGGCACGTGGCATGGTCAACCAAATCCAACCTTAATGGAGGAGCTTTCATTCTAAAAGACCTCAGAGACAGGGAGTATATTCATGGCAGGCATGTGATTCAAGGTTCAACAACTTATCTGACAACGATATTTTCTGGCCTACATTGGGTACTAACATCAATGTTAGTACTCCAATGCCTTAAGGTGGAAGTTGAGGTGGATAATAAAAAAGTATTCAAGGCAATCCTCAACCCATCTAAATGGCCCAAACACAAAGTCTGGCTTCACAAAATTAACCAACTAACAGACAAAAATTTCAGTTATGTCTGTTCAAGGAAATCCTCCATAGACAAAACAAAAAAGCAAGGGCAATTGCTATAAGCTGAGTCAAAAAAGGCAGATTCCATGATTACATAGCTAGAGGACTCTCAAGTTGGCTCACACGATCAGAAACACCTGAAACTCTTTCATCCCATTGATCATTTCACTTAACAATTAAGACTAAATCAATCCAAAGATAACAAAGATTCTGTCCATCCTATCTATTCTACCCTGCAACACATTCTCTACCTAGAGTATGGCTTCCAAAACTGTTATATGGCTCAACTCAAGTTAGCTATGACACTATTTTGTCCTCTAGTGTTTGTCTATAGCTTTTGTCCCTTTGCTAGTCCGTTTCGAGAGACCTCAATCTTAAATTCCCAAGGAAGAAACTACCTAGCATAAGGCGTATAAAAGTAGAATTGATTGTAATGATTGCCTTTTGTCTCTTCTGAGGCAATGATTAGCTAACTTTCTATTCAATTAAAAAAGATTTATTCAGGTTTATCGACTGTCGCCTGCGACATGGAATCAATCAACGACACGTGGTGTATGTCAGGAAAAACCGGCTCTATCTCTCACGCCTTAACCTTGGAAGCTGAGAAAGATTGCGTACAAGAACAATTTAAAAGTTCACTCCTGACAGCATGCAAGATCACTTGAAGATATCGAGGAAGGCAATCCTTTACATGAGAAGCTGAAGGGACTCCTCTTATCTGAAACCCTGGAGGGTTATATAAAGAGAGGTGATGATGTGGATGATACAGAACAAAACTCTAAAACACTTTCTCAGGAATGGACAACAACCTTTGGCAGGCACTAAATCAGTTTTATTTGGGAAGAAAAAACCCTCCGGCATTTCTGGAAACCTCAATGTATTACTCCATTCACGTCGCAAACAGCAAAAGTCTGCTTATCAGAGCCCTCAATGCAATAGAACAGAGTGTCCAAGACATGATTGAAGATCTACCAAAGGACTGGTGTCTCCACAACTCGATGCGAGGGAGAATGCTGGACAAAGAGCATGCACTGTTCTTCTTTGACAGATAAGAAGATCTTGATGCTATATACAGAATGCAACCACTATTGTATAATGGATGGCTTGTTGCGGTTGAGAAGTGGGTGACAATCAAGCACTAAGCCCCTCAACAAGGTACATTTATGGATCTAAATACGGCAACTGCCTTTACAGTACGCCTCAGAGGAAGTGGTTCGCCACCTTGCAAGCATATTTGGGGAGGTACTCGAGATTGACATGAACAACCCTTCAACAACACGACCTTTTCTTATAAGGGTAAAGGTTAGCTTTAACATAGCTGAGAGACTCAGATACTACAGGGCGGTTCTGTGTCAAAACGGAGAAAGATTCCAGGTTCAATACTACTATGAGTGGGTGGCATGACTATGCTTTAACTGTTAGCAGATCACATTCAACTACCTTTTGCACCCACACTCTCACCCCGATGGAATATTTTCTCTATCCGGTGCAAGCCATGCCCCAACAAGGAGCCTTCTCTGAAAGCGGCAGATCCATGGACGACTTGTCGAACTCACCAAGATCCATCATATCTCAGCCACATCTCAATCAAGCTATGAGCACTGAGCAGCAAGTCTCGACGAGATACAACATTAGAGTCACAATCGATGATGTTCTCAAAAATCCTGCGGATACATTCATGGTGGATGTTAGCCCCGACCCCATTGACATGGAGCTGGCCATTCCAAATGAGGCTCCAAACCCGCTTCTTAACAGCACACCCGCCATTTCAAGCTCTGACCAAGGCAATCACAACAAGGATAATGAATGCAATACTGTCCTGGACTCTACTGCTTCAATACCGAATGACAAAGAAGACAAGGCAGTCTCATGATAGAGTTTGAAGTTCTCATATTCTCTGGCCATTCGTAAAGCATCTTATCTATCTTTTGTGGTTTTTAAGTAATAGGTTTAATGTTGGTTTTCGCTTGAATGTTGGTCTAGAGTCTTTTTAATTTCTGATTGCAACTAGTTTAAACGGTTATGGAAGCAAGTAGTGGAATCGGCCCCACTTGCTCTTTTTATCTCTTTTGTACAGGTTTGATACCTCCTTCTTCAATAAAATACTCTTTTGAAGTGAAAAAAAAAACTAAAATAAAATGAGATGATTGGATTCCCATAAATCACTCATCTGTGTAATATACACGCCTTTTTCCATCTCGTCTTCAACAACGCGAAACCCTAATCTGGCTATTGGCTAATCTCTATTTTGGCCAGTCTACCGGCGGAGCTCTGAATTCGCCTCTATTCAAATTGATCGATCGTTGTTGACTTTCTGATTTTCTTCTCTCTGAGTTCTCTTGATAAAACTCGAGTATATTGTGGTTTAGAACATTCCGATTTGTACGGCTGCTTCATCGCTGCCCGGCTCCTTTCGCTAAGGATCGCTTTGTATCTTATTTGTTCACCGGTTTTCAGGCTTGTTTCTCTCACCTCTGGTTCTCGGCTCCTTGATTTGCGCTTTATCTCTATCTATAAAACTCTTATTCCAAGTACTTGTTCCGCTGTTATCACAGCTCGTCTCCATCTTCCATGTACTTGTGATCTTTGCCCGGCGTCGTCGTGCTGCTCTCGATTCATCGGTGTTGAGCGCGGTATTCTCATTTATTATCTCTTTAATTTTATATATCAGAATTATTCCTCTTTTTGGATATGAGACGTTTAATTTGTATGTTACTATGCTACTTACTAAGACGCTTTATCATATGAAGCAATAGTTGATGTCGCCTGCTCTATCTATATCTATTTTTCTAGTTTCTTCGCAAATTTTGCATTACAAATAGTGAGACCCAACTGTCAATTGAACGTAGGATGATTTATATTGTTGCATGCATTCTGCTCATGTATTTGTTTCTTCTTCCTAGCCAATGCATGTTTTCCTGCTTAGTGAGTGTCTAGCTGTTTCTATAAAAGTGAATGATCCTGTGAGATTTACTTGCCATGTATTTATGTAGAAATTTCTTTTGTGTTAATAATCCTTTACTTTTGTTTCTGGTAATGTGCCCTTGACTCTTGTTTTTTTTGTCTTTTACACTGGAAGAGTTTTTATGTTCTAGGCTTTCTTGGTCAGCTTTAGGAATTTTTGATTATATCTGCACTAAGGGGTACCTGTCTGTTTATGCGTGTAGTTCAGGAAAGGGCTTCGAGGATTAAGTATTGTATAGTCTCGCAGACCATCAGAGTCGGTGCATTGGCCCGAAATGGATCCTGGTCGATATGGTCGTCAGCAAGAATGGGATACTAACAGTGTAATTGTGGTTTTCTCCTTACATATATGGGATGATTAAACAAGAAATATTTAGGGATGTTGTGAATGTCAATTTTTACGGCCCCTCATCCGTGGAGGGAGAGACTTGGAGAGTGAGGATGTGGATGGGATTTGGCTAACGTAATATCCGTCATGATGTTTGTTGCTGACATAGCTTATTCTCTTCAATTCACAGGCTCTGGAGGGTTATGGTACTGAGAATGATCCAAATAATCGGTGAGTACTAGTTGAATGGTCTATATTGATGCAATGTTTAGTTTCTTCATGGATGCATTAACCATGGATATAGAGTTGAATTACTATTTGTAAATTGCTTTTCTTGTACCTGGTTTGGTTAATTGTGCCGAATTAATCTTGAATTTTTAAAATCTTTTCTGTTCCTCCTATACTACATTGCTCATACAGGTTCGGTGTGTCATATGATGAGGGATATCCCGGAGACAGGTTGATGCGGGATGATGTCTACAATTATCCATCTGGACATAATACTCTGGGTTCTTTGCCTCAATCTAAAAGGCGGAATTATGAAGATCATCCTCGCGAACTTCGTAGGCAAGAAAAGCTTTACACTGATTCAAATTACGCTGCTGATTATTATCACGATATTGATGTTGGGAGTCGTAATGGATACTACCGTGATCATGATCATGAAAGGTCGTCACGATATGATGGACGCGATGACTATCCATGCAATGATGATAGATATAGATCTAGAAGTTATCATCATAACAGAGATGATAGCCGTGAAAGGGATTATGATTATGCTCGCCGTAGTTATGATTCTGATTATGAAAGGAGCAGTGTGAGAGATGGCTATCGAGAGAGCCGGGATTCACAAGATAGAGAACGCAACTCAAGAGACAGAGAATGGGACTCACGTGATAGAGAGTGGGACAAAAGATGTTTCAGTCGTGACAGGGATGAGAGCCCACACAAGAGATATGAGAAATCACGATCTCAATCTACAGGACGTGGTGAATTCTCAAGATCAAGATCTCCTAGAGGTCGAAGTTACGGCGAGGACAGCTATGAGGGCAATCACTGGCATGAAAGTGAAAAGCGAAGAGAATATGGATATAGACATGACCAGGATAATGTTTCTGCTGTATATAATATCTTCCTGTCCCTGGTTTATATTCTTTTGTTGCAAAGACATTTGAAAAGATCCTTTCCAATATATTTATGGTTTTTGCTAGACTCCATCCGCCACTGTTGTTGTGAAGGGTCTCTCGACGAAATCAACAGAAGAAGATCTCTACCAGATTCTGGTAAATCTTTTTTTTTTTTTTTTTTTCGAGTTCGTATATCCTCAGGGTTGAACAATTTTTCTTGAATGACTTCATTGTCCCTGATGCTCGCCTAGGCTGAATGGGGTCCTTTGCAAGATGTTCGGGTAATCCGGGAGCAAAATTCTGGAATTTCTCGTGGATTTGCATTCATTGATTTCCCCACGGTGGTAATTGCATTCAACTAACCTGTTTATTCGTTGGGGCTCTCTCTTGTGATCTATTCAACCCAGTATGCAATTATTTATGTTTGCCTGAGCAGGATGCTGCACGCACTATGTTGGACATAATTGAGCGTGATGGCATAGTTTTGGATGGAAGGAAGCTAATTTTTCATTATAGGTCTTTTTCATAATCATATGACTTTGACTTCGATATAGCATTTATAATTCCTAGAGTGATCATAGATTCGTTACATTCAGATAAAAGTTCCTTGACCTGAAAAGTATTGGACTCTTAGTTGTATAGCTTTCTTGCACTGAAATGTGTGGTGTATTGCTGCAGCCAACCTACTGGTAGGGCTGGTGTGTCCCGTAGGCAAGAACATGGTTCTAGGCGCAGTGCTGGTGGAAATCGAAGCATGATGGTTCCCACAGATTGGATATGCACAATCTGTGGCTGTATCAATTTTGCGCGACGAACCTCCTGCTTTCAGGTTGGTGCATTGTTCAGAAGAAAGTTACGTAAATTTCATTGTCAGGACTAGAATATATTTAGTTGCTGGAAGAACTACTCATTGTGTCTGTCATGAGTTTGTGACTGAAAATACCCAACAAGCTAGAACTGATAAAGCACTCGGGATATATCTGTTCTGTGCACAAATTTTCTTTTTCAGTTTATTTTGTTGACAAACCTGTATGTATTCTTAACTGACACTTTGTTTGGGACTGAGGTGACGTTCAAATGTTGGTAGTAATGGTATATGAACATTTATCTTTTAAGTAGACACGTTGATGCGTATACCAATGCTTATATTGTATATGTTTGCATTTACAATAATTTGTGGCAATAAATGCATTATTTATAGTTCACATGTCAAAAGGAGAATATGTATAACACCCTGAAGCTGATCTTTATTAATGGGTTCTGATTTATCATTCTTTCTATTTGCTTTAACTCAGTGAACTATTGAGGTATATGAACATTTATCTTTTAAGTAGACACGTTGATGCGTATACCAATG
>OVBA01006285.1:0-17408 GCA_900406435.1 Lepidium aucheri
CAATTAGTTTTTAACAAATAGTTAGTATAATGTTACAAATTAAAACTAAAACATTTATCACAAATTCATAACTTATTTGAGACTGTATATTAGTCATAAAACCGTCATAATTGTTACAAAATTTTTTTCATAACACTTTTGTCACAAATTATGATAGAAAACGTCCATAACTTATTTTGTTATAATATTGTGACAGAAAAACTACAAAATTACGACAAATGCAATTCGTAACAAAAATTAAAAATATTTGTCACAATTTATTACTATAATAATTTTGTCACAACATTTTGTCACAATATGATTTTTTTTTGTAGTGAAAGGTCTATGTTCACTCCCTGTTTTTGCTTATAAGATTTAATCGAAGTCTAATCTTTTCAAAATTTCTACTCAGGCATCATTTAGTTGTTGGTCTCGACTTTGCTATTTTCCAGAAAGTTTGTGAGTTTGGTTTTGTTTTCCATCTCCTTCTTACCGATTTAGAAATTTTGTACATTTACTATATAAGGTATATATCATCCATTATGGGAGGTTTCCATATTCCGGTAAATAGCTCTCTGGTTTCCGTCTCTTCTAGTTTGCCCAACTTATTGTACCCTTTACTTGCTTTGCTCAAGTCTTCTTTTGTATTCTTCTCTTTAGACATAATTTCCGGGATCGATGCTTACCTTCTATATATGTCGTTGTTGTATGCTTGTATCCCAAACATATTATTTTAACTGAGATGAACAAAAATAAACCAAATAAATAAATTAAACGAATATGAGACTGCCTCAAAAATCATACGATTCTAGGTTCAAATAGAGTGTATTGTATGTAAAACAATGGAAGACGTTGACCAAAAAAATTAGTTCTTTTATTTGTTAATTTACAATTCAAATTTCATGGTTTGTGACTTTGTGTGGGTTGTTTTTTCAAAAGTCGTCGTAATAATTTTTCAACAGTTGGGGATAAGAGAAGTAACTAAATGGGTTCAAGTGCGGCCCATATTTACATTAGGCCCAGATGACTCGACGGACTTGAGACGGTAAATTAATTTTGTGAATTGTCAGCGACGGACTTCAAACGGAGATTTTGTAACTTTCTTTGTTCAGTTCCGCTTCCGATAATCACATTACCACTTTTCCCTAAATCTTTTGTAGTTTGGATTCTCTCCGCCGTCTTCTTTGTTCAGCTTCTTTTTAGTTACCGCAATCGGAATCCGGAGCTGGCGATGCATGTGTCGAGTTCTTCTACCTGTGAGGAGTGTATCCTTGTCAGGTGATACGGTTTGAGAATCTTAAGCTCTTACGTCTCGATTTTGAGATATATGCTTCTTTGATTCTTAGGTTTTGGTAGAATTGACGAATCGGGTCGCTTAAAAAGTAGTTTCTTTTTTTCGTTTCATGGCTTTTTGTTCGGTGTAGTTTAGGCAAAGAATTTGGGTTTGGGTTTTGTTAGATTAAAGTCTGTGAAATGAAAGGAAGGTCGTATCGATTTTCCAGCTCGGATCCTCATGAGGATTGGGTGGATGAATCGTGGACTGTGGATTGTGTTTGTGGTGTGAATTTCGATGATGGAGAAGAGATGGTGAATTGTGATGATTGTGGGGTTTGGGTTCATACTCGGTGTTCTCGTTACGTTAAAGGAGAAGAACTCTTCACTTGTGATAAATGTAAGAGTAAGAACAACGTTAATAATAGCGAGGAGACTGAGGTTGCTCAGTTATTGGTTGAATTACCCACCAAGACCCTGGCAATGGAGAATTCGTGTACTCGGAGTCTCCCTCTGAAGCGTCCTTTTAGGTTATGGACCGAAATCCCAACCGAAGAAAAAGTTCATGTACAAGGAATCCCGGGTGGGGATCCAGCTCTCTTTGAAGGATTGTCTTCCGTTTTCTCGCAGCAGTTGTGGAAGTGTACTGGTTATGTGCCGAAGAAGTTCAACTTTAAATATAGAGAGTTTCCATGCTGGGATGAGCAAGAAAACGATGAAATTGAAAATGGGCATCAGGAGGAAGATGGTGCAGGAGTTCTGTTTTCTATGTCGAAAGAAAATGTGATTGCTGCTCCTGCAAGAGCTTTGGTTGGAGTGAAGAGCCTTAATGTTAAAGGAACCAATGGTTTTAATCTTGGTTGTTCCAAAGATGGTGATAGTTGGGACTCCGGCGATGCGGAGATGAAACATTCTCAGGTTGCCGTGAAGAAGGATAAGAAGTTGCTTCGTCCTTTGATTACGAACAAACGAAGAAAAGAACTGTTTGGAGCTTCAAAAGAGCGGACGAGGAAGAAGGTCGCAGACAAAGAAGAAGGTGACAAGAAAGGTTTTGCCAGTAAAACAGGTGAAACAACTATAAGCTTTTAATTTGCCATTATGTCATGGAGAAACTTGTATTAATCGTTCTTTATTGATCTCTTTTTTCTTTTTTCAAATTACTAGCACGGCCTATCAACAATTCTAAACCATCTGAATCTCGTAAGGACGTAGAACCAAAAGGTCTTAATAGCGAAGTTGGGATCACAAAGAGCGAAAAGTCCGAGAAAGCTGCTTTTGAAGAATCTATTGATGGCCTTGCTCTGAAAAATGGCGGTGCTGAATCTGGTAATACAGAAATTGGTGTTGAATGCTCCAGAGAACAGAATCTTTCTGACGTTCATGCTAATGGTGCTGGAAAACAGGAAGAGAAAGCTGGTCATCACTTCCGAATCGTGCTTAAGAGCTCTGGAACGAATGAACCGTTGGTCGTTGGAGGAAAAGATGTTCCACACAATGAGGCTAATAAGGGGGAAGAGGTATGTCATACATTGGCGTAGATTTATGCAAATATGAAAATTACCTTTGAATTATCCTCGATTAGGTAAATATCATATTATTCTAGGGGTTTATCCTGCAACAAATATTGAATGTTTTAAATCAATTATCATCAAGGTGGTCAGACCTATATGCACTCCTAGGAAAGACCTAAAGTGGAGCTTTAATGAGTTATGAATGAATACTTGGCAATGGTATTAGGGAAGCTTAAGTTGCAAGAAGTGCCTTGATTTTATCAAATAAGAAAGATGTGATATCTTGTCGAGTGTGACAACTGTTTGAATTGACATAGGAAAATTTTGGTTTGGCAAAGTTTGGTTTCTTTTTGTACTTTTAATTGGTTTACAGTAACAAGATTGATTTACTCATTTTTACAGAGACAGGCCACAACAGTGGATGCTCCAGAAAATAATGCAGTGGATACGTCTGAAAGCTCCCAGAAGCCTTCTCCTGTTTTTACAGTTGGTATAACACGGGAATGTGAAGAGAAAACTTGTGATGATGTCAACGGAAAAATCAGTTCTAAGAAGAACAAGTTCCAAAAAAAAATGGCTGATACTGGTGCCAGTGTAGACGTAGGCCAGCAGATTGTGGACCCTAGTGATTCAAAAGTTTCAGGAACCTCCACATCTCAAATCTTTGGAGCTTCTGAATTAAACAAAATGACATCAAGCAGTTCACTTCCTGATGATCACAAATCACAGCCTGTTGATATGGTATCAGAAGGAATCAGTAGTGATAACAGAGACAAAGCTATTGAATTAAAACAAGAACTTATGGTGTCGGAAGCAGAAAAAGATATTCGGGAAATAAAGCCTGGATCTTGTTCACTTCAAGAGACATTAAAAGCTTGTGGACCTGTTTCACACACGGTTTCAGGATATGGCAGACCTAAGATGGTAGTATGCATTGGAAAATCTTCGTCTAGCTCAGCCACCGAAAAGTCTTCTAGGTGCGATGAAAACTCTAAACCCTCAACGTCTAGGAGTTCTAATCCTGGCTCAAAGCAACAACCAAGTGATGGTGATGCTAATGCTAATGCTAATGCCATTGATGAGGACTGTGTTTCCAGTGATGCAACCCGAGAGAAAGATGGGAATGATGAACCATCAGAGAAAACTTTGAAAGAACATCCTAAATTCTCTATTACCTCTTCGAAATCAGTGCAACAAAGCCGTACCTCCCTTTCTTCAGCTTCCAAGACAAGGGAATCTTCCTCTTCCTCAAAGGCATCTTCAGCAGCTCGGCTTAATGGTGGTTCTTCTGAGGCTCCAAGTAAGCATCCGCTTTCAGGGACTTTCCAGAAAAATGAAAAGTCTGGAAAATCAGTATTCCCGTCATCAACTAAAAACCCTGTGCAGTCTATAATTTCCCTTACACCAAACTTGAGCGATGAAGAGGTTTGTGGGATAGAATTCTCTCTTTTATATCTTCCTATTGTCTTATGGCTTGACGTTTTTTGTTTCTTCCTTTTAATGACCAGCTTGCCTTAAGACTGCACCATCAACTCAATAGTTCTCCTCGAGTTCCTCGTGTCCCACGCATGAGACAGCCTGGTAGCTTGCCCCTGTCTCCAACAGCTACTAGTTTTAAGCGCACTTCTAGTTCCGGTAGCAAGGATCACGCAGTGGTATGATATAATTTTCATTATCGTCTTTCAGCCTTTGCTCTCTTTTAAGCTCAAGCTTGTTGGCTGATTATGTATCTCTTTGGCTAGTTTTCCAGAAGAAAATACAAAGAGGCACCCAAAGAAGGTTCCTCCAGTTTTCGTGATGATGATAGATGTAGTACAAGGAGTAACAAAACACGTCGCTCTCCTGATCGGAGGGCACAGCAAGACAGTGGAAGCAGAGGAGGAAATTTGTCTCCCTTAGGGGAAGAAAATGAAAACCCAAAAACTTCTTCTTACTCCTCTCGGAAAGTACTTCTCCCGCCAAACTCAACAACAAGCACAAGCAGTGGACCATGTTCATCCAACGAGTTAAATGAGCATAATATGCCTTCTCCACACAGTTCCCCAAGGAATAACGGTACTCCAGTGCACCGAACTTTGCCAGGCTTAATCAATGAAATCATGAGCAAAGGCAAGAGGATGACATATGAGGAGCTCTGTAACGCAGTTTTGCCGGTACGTTTACGCCTCCTTACTAAATATTTCTGATATCAGACATATCATTATTCACGGAATAGCTATTGTAATATGTTGTGTTGTGTTGGTCTCTTTCTTGTAGCACTGGCCTCACTTGAGGAAACACAATGGAGAACGATATGCATATTCAAGCCATTCACAGGCTGTTCTTGATTGCCTGAGGAATAGGCATGAATGGGCTCGTTTGGTTGATCGTGGCCCCAAGGTTTTTGGCTGACCCACACTCATTTCTATTATTGTCTTCAACTTGTAGTGATAACTTGAATAATCATCTTATATCTTGTTTTTGTGGTTTTCTCAGACCAATTCGGGGAAAAAGAAACGGAAGCTTGATGTAGCAGAGGAGTCGGATGAGAACGAAAGCAGTAAGGGAGGACGGAAGCGCCTGCATCAACATCATTCTCAAGGAGAAGAGTTTCCTAAAGGGAAAAGGAAAGCAAGAAAACGGAGAAGGCTCTCTCTTCAAGGAAAAGGCATAAAAATGTTGAGAAAGAAGAGAAACGAAGAAGAGGAGGAGGTGAGCGAAGAAAAAGACGGGGAAGGTGCGTTATCGGACACAAGCGAGGAGAGTGTTTTCTGCGAAGAGGAGGAAGAAGAAGAAGAAGACGACCACACAACTACCACTGGTGCTGGACAAGTCTCTGTTAGTAGCTCTGAGGAAGCTGAAGACACTTCATGACCAGTCCCCTCTCTGTTCTCTCTTATGTAATATGTATATGTGTATTATGTAGCCTGTGTATCCAGAAGCTTTTCTTCTCAATGGACCACATTATTAATTCATGCTTATTTAGAGGGGCATTTTGGGAATAGGATGCTTGTTTCTGAGCTGTATTTATATGGTTTTGTGGTAGAATATATAGTCTAGGCGCAAAAGTTAATGTGTGTTTTTATTGACTTGATGAAAATAAAGACTGAGATCCGATTTAACAATTCAGATAGTATCTAACGTAGATGGTTTTTTTTCTGTGTGAAATTAGTTGTAATGATATTCAGTATTTAAGAGTAAAAAACAAAATTTTTAAAAACCTATAACTCTAGACAATGAGATTTTTCCCTAATAACTGAACAACGAGTTTTATTTATATGCCAAATGTAGAAGTCGTTTCTTGTCCATTTTTCTTTTCTGGTCTCTGTAAACTTTATGTAAGAGATATCAATTTTTTTATTTTTTGATGAAAATAACATGCCAATTGCTTCTTTTTTTGAAAGGTGTCAATTTTCTAGAGGATGAATTGAATTTACGCAAACTATATAGGAAAACTTAGAGTAAAAGGCAAAATTATAATATATACTTTGCTTTACAAAGTTTAAGTCTTTAGAGAACAATGGTGGAAAAGGAATAATACATAATAACATATACACTCTCACTGTTTATACTTTCATTCAAAACTTGGTAAAACTCAAAATTAATTAAAGAATAAGATAAAAAAAAAATGGAAAGAATTTTCAGTAAGAAATAAAAATAAAGCAATAATATAAAGGGAAAGAAATGAATGAAAATGGCCGTTGTTTAGTGAAGACGATCAAAGGGCATAAAAGGGATCGGAGTACTTCTCTCTGCCGATTTCTCTCCGCCGCGGTCCGCTCTCTCTCTCTCTCTCTCTCTCTCTCTCTCTCTCTCTCTCTCTCTGTCTTCCTCCAATCTAGGGTTCCTCTGAATTTACCGACCCTTTTCTCTTTCTTTTAATTCTTCTTTGTCGTCTTTGACAGAGGAAAAAGTGCTCTCTCTATTTCTCTCGATTTGGGTTTCCTTCAATTTCTCGAATTTTCTCGATTTCTTCCGATTCCACTGTACGTTGACATTTTTTTGCTTGAATCTCGATTACCCACGTGATTTTTTTCCCTCTAGTTCTGGGTTTGCTGGATCTTGACTTGATTTTTTGTTTTTGTTCTTTTTTTCTTTTTGTAGTGTGATTCGCTTACGATGACAATCCCTGATTCTGAATCTATGGAGGACGTAGGGGTCTGTGATATTCAGTGCACTCCTGAGGAAGAGAGACGTATTGTGACGGAGCTGATTAGCGAAGCGGAAGCTAATTTGAAACAGGGAAACTTGTATTTCGTTATCTCAAACAGGTTATGACCTCCTCTGGATTTCTGATGCATTGTTGATTTCTTGTTCCATTTCATCCAATTCAGATTTGTCTAGCTTTAGTACTTGTAGGATTATCTTGCTTATACTTTTGCATTTCATGGGCTCATTTGGGCATGATCTTTGTTTTCTGGTTCTTGTCAGAAGATATGTGCATTTCCTAAGTTTCTTGTAGAAGTAGTATATTAACCCTTGAATGCTAGTTGACTGAGACCAGATCGAGCACTGTTGTAAATTTCGTTGTTTCAATAGTTGCAATGTTTTTGGTCAGAGATTTTGGGTATAGATGTTATGGAGTTGACATGGTGAAAGTAAAATTTTGGATTTTGTGTTTCTTTTTCCTGTTACGCATCTTAATCCTTAGCCCGGTTTTGGCGGTATATTAATATAGATCTGTTACTGTAGGTGGTATAAGAACTGGCAGATATTTGTTGGGCTACAAACAGAAGAATCTCTTAGTGGAGAGCCTTCAGAAGTTACCAGGCCTGGACCAATTGATAATCATGATATCATTGAAAGTGGAAGTGACGCTAGTGATCCGCAGCTTTGTAAGATGTTGGAGGAAGGAATTGACTATATTTTAGTTCCTGAGGAAGTTTGGAGAAAACTCGTAGAATGGTGAGTGTTACTTCTGTCCTAGAAGCTCATGTTATAATTGTTTCCTCTATCCGTTTTATGATCTGGTTACTAATGTATCACTTAGTTGGGTTGAGTTTGAAAGGTGTCATAATGACCATCTCATCATCAACTTTATTTGCCTGTATTTCCCTCTTGCATACACTGCCGAGGGATTCTTTCTGTGGGCTGATTTGCTTCTAAATCCTCAGGTATAAAGGAGGTCCTCCAGTACCGAGGAAGTTGATCAGTCAAGGATTTTACAGTAAGAGTTTTAGTGTGGAGGTTTATCCACTCTGCCTAAAGCTGACAGACAGTAAAGACGAAAGTAGTACCATCATAAGGTTGAGCAAACAGGTATACTTTGTACTACTATTGCAGCTGTTTTGTAGACCATTTAGTGTTTATAAAATGGAAAGACTGTGTTACCATTATCACATGCTTTGTTCCTTTTTGATATGGATTGGTGATATGCCAGGCTTCTATAGGTCAACTTTATGATATGGTTTGTGCTGCTAGAGGGGTAGCAAAAGAAAAGGTGTCAGCTTGAAGCTTTTCTCTTCTTCCTTTTCTTGGGCGATTTAACCCCAGTGTTTGATTCAGAGGTGTTGGTTGCTCTATATGTCATATGTATAAGCAGGCCCGCATATGGGATTACTTCGAGAAAAAGAAAAGCGTACTCTTGGACCCTTCATCTGACAAAAGCCTAGAGGAATCGTGCCTTCAAATCGACCAAGATGTAAGTGTGTCTTGAAATCTCTCTCGGTTAGATGACAGCTTTTAATATATAGCCTCTGTCTTTTTCTTTGTTTTTTATGGTTAAAGGTGACTCTGAAAATTCTGTCTACATGAATCTTTCTATTGGATAGATGCTTTCGTTCTGTTTATTTATAGTTGTTCTCAATCATTTTGGTGTATTATTTTGTGCTATCAAGTTCATATATTGTCACTGAACCAACACCTCATATTGGCTTGCCTTTATTTACCCATAATCATATTTGTTTCTTATTGATTTGTGCCATGCAGATTCTTCTTGAAGTTGAGGATTCCGCGTCTTCTCACTTTGACATGAGCTCGGCCGGAAATGAGTTAGCTCTGGTACCTCTGGAGCCGACGAGGTCAGATGCTAATGGTCACTACAGTGGTTCCAAGTTTAGCCTTTTTGGGAGATATGCTTCCGAAGATGATGTTTCTTCAAGTACTTTTGGGAAAGGAGAGAGGAGAGGTTTAGGAGGATTGCAGAATTTGGGAAACACATGCTTTATGAATAGTACTCTTCAGTGTTTAGCGCATACACCACCTATTGTTGAATATTTTCTGCAAGACTACAGCAGCGACATAAATGCAGAGAATCCTCTGGGAATGCGTGTAAGAACTTGAGAGATTTGGTCTCTGTTTATCCTCTCCCATTTGAAGCCCTTCAAATGAAGTTATATATCTAATGCAGGGTGAGCTTGCGGTTGCATTTGGTGAACTTTTGAGGAAATTGTGGTCATCTGGACAGACTACAGTTGTGCCACGTGCTTTTAAGACAAAATTGGCTCGATTTGCTCCGCAATTTAGTGGTTATAATCAGCATGATTCTCAAGTATGTCATGTTCTCCAAAATGGTTATAACCATCATGTTTAATAATTGAAGAAGTATTTGTTGCATCTTTTCTAAAAACGTCTTTTCTCATAAGGAAAGCAGTGTGTTCGTTATCTCTTTATGTAATATATGTTATCTCATTGTTTCTAGGAAATGCTGGCTTTCCTGTTGGATGGGCTTCATGAAGATTTGAACAAGGTGAAGAGAAAACCTTACATTGAAGCTAAAGATGCAGATAGTCGTCCAGATGATGAAGTAGCCGAAGAATTGTGGAATTATCATAAGGCCCGAAATGATTCTGTCATAGTTGATGTTTGCCAAGTAAGCATTTATTACCTCTCTTATACCACTTCACTTAAATTTACTATTTATCTAACAAGTATCTGAAGATTCTACCTCTTCGTTCTTTGTTCTGACCGTTATGCTGTATTTGTTTTCACTTCAGGGACAATACAAGTCAACACTAGTCTGCCCAGATTGTGGAAAAATTTCAATCACCTTTGATCCGTTCATGTATTTATCTTTGCCATTGCCATCAAGTCGCACTCGATCAATGACAGTTACAGTGTTTTATGGGGATGGAAGCCATCTTCCGATGCCATACACTGTTACAGTTCCTAAAGATGGTTCTTGTAGAGATCTCGGTAATGCATTAGGGACTGCTTGCTGCTTGAACAATGATGAAAGCCTTTTACTTGCAGAGGTATTAATATGGGGGAGGCTTTTTGTTGTCCTTAACATCTTTGAATTATAGACTCACCAAATCTGTGTTTTTTTCCTTCTCAGGTATATGATCATAAGGTCTTTAAATATTTTGAGAACCCCCTGGAGTCGCTAAGTGCGATAAAAGACAATGAGCGTATTGTGGCATACCGGTTCAAGCAGACCCACAAAGGACCAGGAAAAGTCAAACTCGAAATACTACATGGGGAGCACGAAAAGTCAGCTTGCTTACTATATAATTTATTAAGAATTCATCTTTTCCTTCTTGAGTTTTGCTTCTAATGGATTATGACTGTCAAATTTCGCAGGTCTGTTAATGGCAGAGACCCAAAGGCATTTGGAACTCCCCTTGTCACTTATATCAAAAAAGAAACACTTAGTGGGATTGACATTGCTGCAAGCATCTTGGAATTGCTGTCACCACTCCGCCGGGTTCAATTGTCACATATAGTTCCAAGTGGAAAGGAGAATGGCCACATTCCAGATGTTGCAGACGACTTACCCAGAATTGAATCATCTAAAGGTACTGAAATAGAAGATATTGAAGCTGCTGATAGAGAGTTGCCCTTCAGCCTCTTCTTATCAGATCACCATTCTATCAGTCTCAAGCCACTTGAGTCGGATTCAGTTGTGAATCCTGGTAGTGTTACCAGGGTTGTAGTAAAGTGGCACGAGAAAGAGCATGAAATATATGATTCCAGCTACTTGAATGATTTACCTGAGGTCTATAAAACAAGTTTCTTGGCAAAGAAAACAAAGCAAGAAGAGCTATCGTTGTTTTCATGCTTGGATGCTTTTTTAGCAGAAGAGCCTCTAGGACCAGATGATATGTGGTATTGTCCTGCTTGCAAAGAACATAGACAAGCGAACAAGAAGCTAGACTTGTGGAAGTTGCCAGATATTCTTGTGTTCCACCTGAAACGGTTCACGTATAGCAGATATCTCAAGAATAAGATTGATACATATGTGAATTTCCCGACTCACAATCTAGACTTAAGCAAGTATGTGAAGAACAAAGACGGTCAGTCATATCTTTACGAGCTGTATGCCATTAGCAATCATTACGGTGGACTTGGTGGTGGTCACTACACTGCTTACGCTAAGGTTTTGCACTATCGAAGTGGTCTTTTAATATCTATTTCTATTTTGCATTCCTAATTAGTCTAATTGAAAAAATGCATGTAAACTAATGTGTGGACTGTTTTTGCAGTTGATGGATGAGAACAAATGGTATGACTTTGATGACAGCCATGTTTCAGCCATAAATGAATCCGAGATCAAGACTTCAGCTGCATATGTTTTGTTCTATCAAAGAGTGAAAACTGAATCCGAGACATCAAAAATGGAAGTGGATTAGTCGGAAAAGCTCTCAAAAATTCTTCAGGATTCATGGCAAAGTTTGCTACTTTGCTCAAGATCAATTCATTGGTCTCATGCTCTAATGGTTTCTTATAGAGCTGATCGACTATTTTAGATTCTAAACATTGTTTGGCTAGGGCTTTTCTTTTACTTTTTTCCCAGTGAAGGGAAAATTTTGGGCAGTGAAAACAGATAATAGTGCTAAGGTGGGGGTAGAAATTGACATATTGTTTTTACCTGCTAAAGTCATATTCAAGATATAGTTACTAATCATTACTACTCTTTACATCATTTACGCTAATTACTACTTGTCCATTAGAGTATATGTTGGTCATTGACCTAGCTTCAATAATCTCTTGAGTTATAATGTGATTTTGCTTAATTGATTATCATAAGAAAAGTATTATTGATTAAGAATATAAAAGTGAATGGAGTGTAACCCTCATACTACATAAGGTGCAAAATGAATTTCTAACATAAATATATAATATAGAAAAGAAAAACAAAAAAAAATGGCCGTGAAAAATGCTCGAGTGGTACTATCTGAAATTTGGAAGAATGCAAAAGACTTGAGACAGCTTTTGCTCTCTGTGAACCTCTTCTTCAATAAGTTTAACTCTGTTTCGTGTAATCAAAGTAAGTGTCTCGCAAGCAATAAAATGCTCATCACCATTGACAATATTGTCCCTCTTAATCCCTGCAAATCATTTATTTAGCATATGAGCATTTATCACTTAACACTCAAAGGTAAATTACTAAATTTGCAATACTTAACTTAAAAAATAGTCATGAAATGGAATATTTTTAGTGCATGACAACGTTTTTTTATCTTAAAAAAAATCGAATAATCAAAAAAAGATGGCAACTTTAAACGAAAAAGAAAATTCGAAGAATCTTACCGTAACCGGAGAAGACGAAATAGCCAAATAACCAGTCGACGCATTATCTGGTTCCACCTGAGTAACCGGCGACACCGGCGTCTTTTGTCCTCCACCGCTGCTACTACTGCTAACACCACCGTCTCCGCCGCTAGATCCTTTTCCGACGTCGTTTAAAGTAAAACCAAGTGAGTAAGCTTGAGTACCATCAGGTTTAAACAACCCATAATTCCTCTCTGATGTTGGACCAGGTTTCAGATTCTCGTTGAAGAGGGCAAAAACGTAAATGTCAAGATCGTTGTTTGGTCTTAAGGGTGTTTTGGTCTTTTTATCACTCATCATCAGCTTAATCAAGTTTCCGTTATACTTCTTTGCATTCTCCGGTGTAGCTCCAACTTCATCGGCGTCTCCTTTTGAAGGCCAACCTGTTTCCGATATCTGAACTCTCAATGATTTGTATCCCGAAGCTGCTAAAGCTGAGTACACGGCGTCGATTTGAGCGAACAACATGTTATCGTAGTGAAATCCGGTGGCTGGATCTACGACTCCTTGATTTGGTTGAAACAGAACGAAATCGAGAGGAACTTCTTTAGGGTTTCCTTTGTAAGCGAAGAATGGATACGCGTTGATTAAGAATGGTGAACCTGTTTTCTTATGGAAATCGAGTATTGGTGTGAGAGAATCCATTAGATCTGGACTGAATTCGCCGGATGAAGGAGGGAAAGAGGTTTTAAGGATTGTGAGAGAATGTGCGGTGGTGACGGAGATTTGATCAGAGAGTCCAGCGGTGATTAAAGCAGAGTGAACTCCTTGCATCGCCGGAAGAAGACTAGCGGTGAGAGAAGAGTCGTTGAGAGCGAGGATTTCATTTCCGATTGTGATGCAAGTGATGTTGGTCGCCGGTAAATATGGAGTCACGTTTTGTTTGATCCAAGTTAAAGCTTTAGAAGGATCTTTCATTTTGGAGAGATACTCGTTGCCAAGTCCAACGATGAATTCGATTCCAGTGTTGGCGAAAGCTTTAAGGATCTCTGGATTTGCGTCGTAGAGTTTAACTTTTGTTGCTCCGATTGATTTTATTAATGGAACTACATCTTCTGGTGATGGAAGATTATCACCGATTTGACCATAGTTTACTCCGATTGAAGTCACCATCGCCGGAAAAATAATCGCCACTGTTTTACATTACATAGAGAGGTCGTGTTAGTAAACTTTAATCACATAAGATAAAGAAAAGAAAGCTGCAAGATGAAGAACCTGAGAGGATGAATAAGAGAGAAGAAGAACGATGGAAGCTTTTAAGATCCATTGATGGTGACGGAGTCCGACAACAATGCCGGCGAAGAAGAAGAGAGAATGTGGAGGCAAATGAGACAATTGAAGAAGTGAGTTTATTAAACAGTGAATGAAGGTGGTCGGAAGCTTAGTTTAGTGTGATGTGAGATTATGATTCGTTATACTTAACTTTTAAAAATTATTAGTAAATTATTAGACAATTTTTTGGGTATTTTGAGTCGGTAAATTAAGTAGTGAATCTCGATGTACTTTCTGTATAATATTTCGAAGATTATTTAATGTTTATTTAAATACCTATACAATATAATTATGTTAAAAATTTTGAAGTCATGGAAAATTATGTTTCAACGTTCATGTGTCTAAATAATTACTCATTATTGTCCTTTTAAAAAACTTTATAAATTATTGAGTTTGTTATGAACTTGCGTTAATGACAAGACAAAGATATTTATAAATATGTTAAAAAAAACGAATATAGAGAGGAGCAAATAAAAAGCAAGATAAGAAGCTTCACATGGACGATTCATTCACTAATTGAGAACCAAAAAAACCTTTTAAATTTGTATAATACTTTTGGGGAAACTGACAAAGGTTGATGAATGTGTATCGAACGGTTCTGATCCAAACCTAAAGACTTTGCGTGGCATTGCACCCACCGGCATAGGTCGGTTACCAGAAAGTAAGATATTTATTTGTAATAAAATAAGATTATTTATATTAATCTTATACAATTACATATACGGATAATAATATGTTGTTGGTCTATTGGGTAAAGAACATATTCTTCTATTAGCCTGTACTCTATAGTCGTCATCTTTACACTTTTACAGCTTTCACGTTCGTTTTCAACTCAAAAAAAGAAATTACTTTTTTTTATTATACAGAAAAGTTTTTGTGTCATGTTTAGACTTTAGAATCCAGCTACTAAAAAATAGCCGTTGAGGTCTATAAATGGCTGTTAGGCCTGAACAAATAAAATTTGGTTTTATTATTGGGCCGAGTAAATTAGTGGCCCATGGCCCGTATATCGCTAAATAAAATAATGCATGTGCTGCGAGAAGTCCCACATCGATAATCTGAGAACGAAACCTGTATTATATATAAGATTGAGATAGCATATATCGTCACGACCTTACTTGAACAGGATCTGTTCTATAGGCTCGTACCTCTGCCTCCTTAATTTCTAAGAAGACAGGCCCTTAAACCTGGACGATGAATCATGACCGTGTGATCAGAGCGTGATTAACGGCCACGATCGTCTCTGAGATGTATCCGGTGCTGTAGAGGATCGTTACTCGTCTCGGTCCTACCTTGCCGGGGTGGTCACACGGCGGTCTGACAGGTTCCTTTTTATCCCCACCGAACCCTTTTTTTTTCTTTTTTTTTTTTCCAATTTTCCAAGCTTATTGTGAAAGAGATAATTACTTATTAATTAGTCTGAAACATTCATTTATAGTTTTACTTTTTTGGTAACTCCCCTCGCGTTTTTCCTGTTGCTTGGTAAGTAAAATTGTATATAACGTGTTCGATGAAATGTCTGTGAGAGGTAAAAGTTTCCTTTCTCGAGTTATTTATGCCTGTTCTTTTTAGTGTAGATCTGAATTTTGGACTATTGCTATATTTCCTTTGGCAGCATAATAATTTTTTTTATAGAAAAACAGAAGATAAAAATTGTAAAATCAAAGCAAGAAACTTGAATTCGTATATTATTGTTGTAATAATAAAACCTAGTATAGACCAACCATACACGTATATGTGTTCCATGACTGATTAGATTAGAGCAAGTTCATGAATAATGGTCTCGTGGTTATTTCACTTGGGTGCAGGAGCTGCTGCATTGATTCGTGAACATTCATTTTTGAGAAAAGGAGGGAATAATGGATTCAGCGGAAACATTTGTGGCCAACATTTTGCATCCACAGCTGAAAACGCTTTGCAGCACATTGGTCTAATATTACCAAACTTTCCTGTGAAAACTGATTTGTAGATTTCACTTAAACAACCTTGAACGTTGACAAATGATGACAGACATTTTGCGAGATCCACCGGAGAATCAGAGATCACTGAGAATTGATGTATTGAGTGTGCAGGAGCTGCTGCGCTGATGTGAACGCAACCATCCTTAAGAAGAGGAGGGAATAGCGGATTCAAAGGAACATTCTTGGCCTACACATTGCATCCACTTCTGTAAATGCCTTGCAACAAGCAGGTCCAACGTTTCCAAATTTACCGGTTAAAGCAGATTTAAAAATCTCTGTTTCGCAACCTTGAATGTTAAGGATAGATGACCAACATTTAGTGAGATCAATTGGAAGACCAGGGGTGGTAGAAACTCGAGGTGTTATGGAAACCTCAGCTAGTCCCGACCTCAACAGAGTAATTACACAGAGAGCCACAACTAAAATTGTAGAGAAAAGAGATCCAATCCCACCTGCCATTTCACCTATATATCAATTGTTTTCTTAGTTTCCTTAAAAGAGAGAGAGAAAAGAACTGCTTTTTTGGGATGGTTTGAGTATCAAAAGAAACAAAACATTTATATTGTACCTACTGCCAAGTTGAACGTATACTGTAAATTCATTACGTAAGTTACACTTTAGAAAGTCTTCCGTTACGACAATGTTTCAATATCAGTTGAAACATGGAAGTATTATATTTTACAAACTGACTTACTTTGTTTTACATTTATGGATGGCAGAGACTCAATAAAGATGGCAATCTTAAGCTATTAGCCAGATAATCCCTGATTTGAGTTAAGAGTAAGTGGGGTCTCTGATTCTCTCAAATTGCAATCTTCTCCGTGTAAAGACTTGTTTATAATAAAAGTAAACTCTGCAAATTTCCAGCGTCTTTCTTCCTACCATTACATCAATTCCTATTTGCCACTTTGATACCATTTCAAGTTCAAACAAAAGTATACACGAAAATCACAACGATCTTTCACATTACATCAACACAAACTCAATCTTTCTTTACGTCTGATGCTGCGTCATCTTTCTCTCTGTTTCCTTCTCCTACAATCTTCTCCGCTCCATTTGTCTCCGCCGTATTTTCATTCTCATCTTCTGTTAAGAAAACATCTAATCACTAAACCAAACCTAGCCCTCAAATATACTCAAACAAAGCTTCTTATATTGTGCTAGGCCTCGGAAGACATATGTGAGGAAGAAGCAAAACATTGACAGATCATGTCAATAGAAGAGAAGACTCGCAAAATTAAGATACAGAGAGCTAACTAACAGTTGACGTGGCATCGTTTGATTGTTGAAAGAGTTAGAAGTTTCGCCACGTGTGAGTTAGTTAATTCTGTTGTACGTTTTGCTCTGTATTGGGTTTGTTAAATAGCAGAATCTAAAAGATCGTATAGCCTTGTAAACTTCGATCGTATAAGAAATATACTCTTCTTATTGCTTAGAAAATAACTCAAAACTAAACAACTAAACAACTTACAGTTTTACTTTAGTCACAACTCAACTAAGATATTTATAGTAATTAACACAACATAATTAATTTCATAGTTATATTGGGATTAGATCCTTTTAATCCTAGTCTAACTTAACTTTAGCTTATCGTGTTCTAACAAAATTATTAGAAACCTCACAGAGAAAAAGGGTCAACAAAAAGGATTCGAGTGCTCCCTCTCCTCTAGTCACTGAACCTCAGGATTCTGCTCGGGTAGTAACTGCTCAAATTAATGATCTTATTGCTGCCCCTAAGTTGCAATCAGCACTTCTGCGGTCCATAGAGAATTCTCAGGTCCAACCATCAAATTCTTGTATAGTTGGGACGGATAAAGCTGCCCTACCAAAAACCCCGCCAACCACTCAGAAGCAGAAAAATAAGGCTACTAAGAACCTGCCACTAGTAATTTCGGAGGGTCCAAAGCCACCAAAACCTGTTAAAAAACCATCCCTTAACATG
>OVBA01006286.1:0-17405 GCA_900406435.1 Lepidium aucheri
ATAGGGTCATTTGCATAACCCTAATGGTCAAACCGACCTAATTCGGTCAACTAGAAATCTTGCCCTCGGAGTCCTTGCATGAGCTTGGGCACCGAGGAGTGGTTCTGATCTTCGCCCTCGGGAGTTGAGGCTGAGTGAATAGTCTGAGTGTAATGGATTNATGGATTCGTCTTCCCTCGCAGCAGATACGTTGAGGCTGGTGACTTAGGCATCTTTTCCTGAGCGTTCCGAGCCGTCCTCGCCCTGCGATCTGCGAGGCAGCTGATCCAATTTTCCTTAGCTCCATTTTAAGCTCCTTTTTGCTCATTTACCTAGAATAAACTCCAAACTCCAAACTCCAAATGAAAATACAAAAAGTGCAAAACTACCTAAAACAAGACTCTAAAAACATCAAAAATTACACACATCAGCATCGTGATTTGGGCGACTAAGGAGAGTGGTGCGAGTAGTCCCAAATTGAATCTCATCGAGACCCATTAAGAACTGGTGAATCCGTTCATGAACACGTCTTTGTGTTGGATTAACCATATGAAGACAAGTTGAATTATTGCAGCAACATTGAAGATGAGGTTCATAATCATAAAAAATCATCCCATATGATCTTTAGCTTCCCAAAGTAGTCACCCACATCAGAACCATTCTGAGTGCAATTAGCGAGAGAGAACTTAAGCTCGTGAATCTGAGAAGCATTGCCAATAGAGAATCAAACTTTGAGATTATCCCATAAGAGTTTTGCATTGTCAACAAAGGAGAAAGCTTTCTGAACTTGAGTATCTAGACTTCCATATAACCAGCCAACAAGCATGGAGTATGTTTGAACCCATCATGGGAAATCCGAAAAATCGCTAGGAGGTTGTACCAAGGAACCATCGATAAAACCTAACTTATATTTGGATTGTAAGTTGTTCCGAGCAAGTTTTGCTCATTTTTTATAGTTGTTTGATCCAGTGAGAAGAAATGGAGTGAAGACGTGATGAAGGTGATCGGATGTAGAGAGAAAGTAAGGAGAAGTATTTATCTCCGATAGAGATATTGTGGAAGGAACAACCATCGTAGAAGAAAGTAAAGTGTAAGGAGATTAGTGGAAGAAAAAGAGAAGCTCGAGATCAATGAGATCACAAGACAGAAGAAAAATTAATGGAGAAAGTAAGAAAAATTAGGTTATCAAGATCTTTGTTTCTGATACCATGATAAAACTAGGTTTAGAATAAAATTTACTTCCTTATTATTGATGTTTACAAGAGATTATATAGTACAAAACAAAGGTATTTTATATATTATAGTGTTATAAACTTTAGGATAAAATTAACATATGGTTTCTAACACCCTAAAAAATTAACATATGGTTTCTAACACCCTTAAAAATAGGCTTAAGGTATGTTTTGTTACAGATTTATATATTAAAATTTAAAACTAATAAATATTTAAAAAAACCTAAAAACAAAAAAATAAAATTAATATAAATATATCTGTTACAAATTCGATTCTTGATTCGGTTAAGGTTTGGATTTAGATTCGGTTTTCTGGGTACATAGATTTAAGACCCATTTATGGTATTTTTTGGGTTCGGTTCCTCTAATTCGATATTTTGGTTCTTTTGATTTATGACTTACTCAGATATTATTATTTTTTGGATATGGTTCGGTTCAGTATAGATCGAGTTTGGGTTTAGAAGTTTTTTTATATAAACTTTTAAAATTAAAAACAATAATAATAAAAAAAACTCTAAAAAGCTAAAGTGTGGTTCTTGATTTTGTTCCGGTTCGGGTTTGGGCTTAGTTTTTTGGATATATAGATTTAGAACTCGTTTGAGTATTTGTCGGATGGTTCCTCTAATACAGATCAATTTTTGTTTGGGTTAAAGTCATTGACTCAACATCTCAAAAACAGTATTCCAAAATATCAGCACGGGTCTAACAATCTAAATGAATAAAATATGAAAAATAATCAAATTTCGCGTTATAATACAGGTATAATCCTAATAAAAATAATTCATATTACATATTATATTAACAAATCGTATATAGAGTGCTTCCATATTTTTAATATTAAATTGACATACCATCATGATTTAACTAGAAGAACTCAGCAGTCGAAATTTTATTTTTGGAGTAAAATTATAAGACAATCGAAGAAAAAAAACGATTGTGTAATTGGTATATTGAAACATAGGTCAGCTTGTACAAATATTATGTATTGTTAATAAAAAGAATTATTCACCCTTTTTTCAACAAGAACTATTCAGCCCTTCAATTCTATAAATGTGGCTACTTAGATTATCTCCATTGATAGAACCTAAAAATGGGGTTCTACTCATTATTTATTTTTTTTAATGTTTGAAGAACCTTTAGTTTCTTAAAATTATTTAAGTGTACCTTGATAAAATCCCATTAAGGTATCTTAAAAAAAATTATATAAAAATCATACACTAAAAACATACTTTTTATTTTAAATAAAAAGAAATTTGAAACATATATAACATATAAACATTCGAAATAGAAGTTTACAAATGAAAAACATTTAACTTGTGCCAAAGTTTTGTCATATATGCTCCACCAAATCATCTTTTAATTGTTGATGCATAGTTTTATCACGAACTCGATTTCGATTGGCCATCATATTGACGAGATTTATAGGCATATCGGTAGAGTACGTATAATCGACTTGTACAGTTGCGTTTCCTTCTCCATGTTGAAATTTTTCAATGTATTAAAATGAATGTATCCATCTCGTTCGTCTTCAACTATCATATTGTGCAATATGATATATGCTCTCATTCTTTTTCCAATTTTTACCTTATCCCAAAATAGTGTTAGGTTTTTTACAATGGCAAATGAAGCTTGCAATACTCTAAAAGCACGCTCGACATCTTTTCGAACAGATTATTGATATGTAGCAAATAACGATGCTTTAGGATTTTGAGGAATTGGAATTGATTGTATAAAAGTAGCCCATTTTGGATATATACCATCTGGTAGATAGTATGCCAAAGGATACTCGCGTTCATTCACAAAATAAATCACTTTTGGAGCTTGAACTTTTAAAATATCATCAAAGACTGTGGAGCGATCAAAAACATTAATATCGTTTAAAGTACCTTGAGATCCAAAAAATGCATGCCAAATCCAAAGATCATGTGAAGCTACAGCTTCTAAAACAATTGTTGGTTTTCTATATGCACGGCTATATTGTCCTTTCCAAGCGGTGGGGCAGTTCTTTCACTCCCAATGCATACAGTTGATGCTCCCGATCATTCCGGGGAATCCGCGTTGCTCTCCAACATTGAGAAGCCATTGAAGATCAGCTGGTGTGGGTCTTCTTAGGTACTCATCTCTGAATAAAGATATTACATGTTCCACAAAATGTTCCAAGCTCAATAGCGTAGTACATTTAATGATTATGAGGTATTCATCAATTTTATCCACCGCACAACCATATGCCATACAGCAAATTGATGTTGTACACTTTTGTAGTGCAGAGAGACCAAGCCTTCCGGTAGCATCTCTTTTTTGTTGAAAGTATGCAACTTCATTGGAGAGTCGCTCAACGATTCTCATGAACAAGGGCTTGTTCATTCTAAAACATCGTCGGAAAAGAGAAGGTGGATATGTTGCATCCTCACTAAAATAATCATTCCATAAGAGCTTCTGTCCTTGCTCACGATCTCTTTCTATATAATGTCTTTTTCTCTTTAGTAGGAGGAAAATAACCATTGAACACATTATCAAATGCTCCATCGAACGCTTGATCAAATAGATCATCAAATAGATCATCTAATGTATTACGAGAAGATGATGCCATTATGATGCTTCTTTATTTTTTGTAGAAAAGGAAGAAGTATATTAAGCAATATATAGAAAAAGAAGACGTATATTGAGCAATATATAACTGGTTTGTACAAAGAAAATTACAAGAGTATAAAACAAACAAAAGAGTGTGACTTTCACAAATAAAAGAGTGTGACTTTCACAAACAAAGGAGTGTGAATTACAATTTAGACC
The DNA here is from genome assembly GCA_900406435.1 of Lepidium aucheri. Taxonomy (NCBI): domain Eukaryota; kingdom Viridiplantae; phylum Streptophyta; class Magnoliopsida; order Brassicales; family Brassicaceae; genus Lepidium; species Lepidium aucheri. Next base: position 4,002 of record OVBA01006286.1, read on the forward strand.
AAAGAGTGTGAATTACAATTCAAATAAATGAGTACATCATCTCTTTAGACGATGCTTCTGTTGAGAGAATCAAAAGGACAATGCTTCTGTGACATACTATTTTGTCAATCATTGAGTCTTTAGCCAAATCTGTTTTTGAGAGACAATTATGCTAACTACCTTATACTCCTAAACACACACTAGAAGATGTCTCTGTAGGAGAGATGTAATTACAAGTAGATAAGGTATTAAAGGAAGTAAGAGAGCTGTTCCTTCTTCCTGGAGCCTCCTTCGCCATACAAATCGTTCCATTGCTTGAGTTCGTTCATTTCTGTTTCTTCTGCTGCAAAACTAGCAGCAACCTGGAAATGGCAGAACTTTTAGTGTTTCCGTAGGATCATCATCAACACGCAACTAATTTCTTTAAATTTACCTGGCTTTTTGCAACACTCCTGATTTATAAATACCCTTCATTAAAATATATTCTTTCAAGTGCTAGAGAGAGTGGGGTTATAAGTAATAGTTTTCACCTGGTCTTTCAAACAAACAAACAAAAAAATACTCTTATAAGAACAAATACCAAAAGAAATAAAAAATGTGAGTAAAGAAGTCTGAGATCTTACAAATAAGATAAAATGCAGACAAAAAATTAAGCTTAAATCCAGAGATTCCCATTCAACCCTTTTATCATTATGGTTAAAAAGTTTGAGACAAAAGATTTCACCGTAAGAGAATACAGAACATAAACAACAAGATCAGACAAACATAAAACTCAAAATGAAACTAAAACACCACTTAAAATAAGATCAGCAGAAGATAAAACAACAACAATTATATAGCATCAAGAGAATACAATATAAAACTCAAAATGAAACTAAAACACCACTTAAAACAAGATCAGCAGAACATAAAACAACAACACTTATATAGCATTAAGAGAATACAACATAAAACTCAAAATGAAACTAAAACACCACTTAACTAATACAAGTTCAAACATTATCAAGTATGTCAGCTATTAGCTTCTTCTTTTGAGCAATCTCCATTTCATCAAGTGGTTCTTTTTTTGTGATCAGATTGTCAACAGTGATACTTTGGACAATCTTTCTTTCAAGGCTAAGTCTTTTTGCTTGATGGTCCACATGGCCTGAAACTCCACCAAGGAAGTGGTCTCGCTTTTTCTCATACTTCCTTTGCCTTTGGCTTTAGCAGCCTTCACACCCTCAGGAATTGTTGATCTTCTGGTTCAGTTTATGTGTTAGAACCTGCAGATTGGTCATCATATTTTCTTTAATTTGAGTTTCCCTCACCTTTGCAAGTTATAGAGGCATACCACTTCTGATCATTGCGAAGCTCTATTCATGTGTGTTCAAGGCTGAGCTTTATCTTGTGATCATGATAGAAAATCTTGTAAGTCAGCTTCAAAACATCATTCTCACTCTGCCCACTACTCTTTTGCCTATTTGCAGCCTCAAAACATCCTACAAACTTGCATACAAGGTCATTTATCTTATGCCACCTTTGCTTACAATTGCTAGCTTCTCGCTTTTCAAAATCAAAGAATTTAGGAGATGCATTAAAATAAGCAGCTATGCGTTTCCAAAATGCATTTAACTTCTGCTCATTCCCCACCATAGCATCCTTGCTTGTGTTTAACCAAGCACTACATAGCACTATATCTTCAGTTGGAGTCCATTTGCATCTTTCTCTATGCACCTTAACTATCTCTTCCACTCGATCTGGATCCTCTGTCATTTCTGGACTAAATTGTGAGTGTTGTGATGCTCCAAGTCCCATAGAAGGGCTGAAACTCTCAGGATTTTGGGATTCTAGTTGACTGTTTAAAAGATTTGTGAAATTATAAGGTTAAGTGGATGAATCCATATAAGATTGACTATAAGGATCCATGAAAAACGGTGGTTCAGGGTTGTTGGTGGGGGTTTTTGTGTTTAATGAATGTTTATCATGTGTTTAAAGAATGTTTATCATGTAATATATATAGGAGAAGGTTACAATGTACTTAAAGTTTTAATATCATTTATGTATGTGTCTAATCTACATCTAACAAGCATTCAATATCATTTATGCATTTGTCTAATCTATAGCCAACAAGCATGTACTTTAAAAGACACATCTCTAAACTCCTACAGTAACTAGACATCTCTAGAGCCATCTTCAGAACAAAAAAATAATTGTTCTAACAAAGAAACTAAATTGTCTAATCTACTTTAACTAACAAAACAATATTTTTCTAATCTAATGTAACTAGACATCTCTAGAAACATCTTAAGAACAAAGAAACTAAAGCTAAACAGAACAAAACAATAATTGTTCTAACAAAACTTTTTAATTGTTTTCATCAGACAAAGGTTAAAGACTGTAAAACACAAAGTGTCTAAGAAGTAAATGTACCTGTCTAAGATTTAAGTCATACCCACCACTAGCTGTAACATCTTTTGACAGATAGTTGTACATGAAATCTATTGCAAGTGAGACCTGGTTATGAAATTTTAGTTTATCTAGTTAATAGTGTCAAAGATGAGTTAAGACGAGGCCAGAATGTTTACCTTCTCTGTAACATTTTGAACATAGTTCATGATACTTATGCCATTGGAAGCAACTTGCCCAAAAGCAACCTACGTATGATAAAACATGTAAAGCAATAAATAATATGAAAAGAGAAAATAGATTGCAAAAATAGATTTTATCTAGTATAACAAATTCTATAAAAGAAGACCACACACAAGGAAAATTAATAACTTGTGAGCTAAACAAACTCAAATTAAGAAGAACATTTTACATTAAGCTACAAACACAAAGTACAAACACAAGAATAATTCAGTATACAAAATCTACAATTTTAGTTACACAAAGCAAACAGAATCAAAGGTTTCAATTCAAATAGTGTAAACAAGACTGAAAGCATCATTAACTCATATCATATTAAACCATAATTCATAAAATAAACCAGTTCATTTTTGCACAAATCTTATCTTCGTCTGATCTGCAAAGGCACTGTAAAGTGCATCGTGAGATTGTGACTTGTTCAATTCACGAAGAGTGAGTAAGGAACCATCAATGGAAACTATACGATTGATAACAAAAGTCCACATTCCAGATTAAACTAATTAAACTGAGTATAAACATCAAAGAAATCACAAAATACAATGCGTTAAATCATATTGAGAAAATGAAATTTGGGGTCATGAAAGAACAAATCAACTTCACGAAGAAACACAGATGATAGAGGAAAAGAGAAGAAACTTACAGTAATTACCATATCAGCGGTAAGGAGAGGATGAGTAGTCGGGGAAGTGAGATCCGATCGAAGAGCGGTGATCTTCTCTTGAGTAAGAGCGCACCCAATCACAGTGTGACCCCTCTTTGCCAGCTCGAGAGCTAGGGCTCTTCCTAGACCTTTGCTTACTCCCGTTATTAGATTAATCCTCGCCGCCACAACAGAATTTTCACATCGTGTAGCCAGCATCGTCATCGCAGCCCCAAGAAAAATCGATGAGATCAAGAATTCTTCGAAACAATTTTTTTTTAACCACAAAATCCATCAACGAATGAAGCAATGACATGTCATCGTCTTTTAATATCATTTAAGGCTCTTCATTAAGATCCGAATTTCAGAATATATACCTATTATTTCTTTAATAAAATTTTTTCAATGATAAGATACTTCCTTAAGAGTCTCCAATGGGGATGCTCTTAGTAATCATTTTTTTGAAGACTGCATAAAAGTTCATAATCTAGTAGTTCCCGCTAGTCATTGCTTTTTGGTTGCCCCTCTCTAGATTTAGTTGAATGATGCAGGATCTCCACAATTAAGGTGTTTGAGAGCCTAATTTTTTTAAACCTAGATGTTTAACTTAATATCAATGTTTGAAAATTTTTGTATTTATGAGATCTGTCGAATTTGTCCAAATTTATCCACATAAATTTATTAACATTTATGAAGACTGGATATCAATTGGTATTTGGTCAATTATTGATGCTCATATGTAGCTAAGACCTATTTTTACACGTTTACTATAAGATAATTTCATATTTGGTTTGGATTTCAGATTAGTAATTATTGTACCAGCAGAAGCTATGTGATATGTTGGGTCTTGTTACTAAATCTTTAGTAAGTAATAAAACAACAAAAGATTCTTAAAGTTTAAGAAATTTTACCTAAACACAAATTTTTATAAGAGAATAAAATATATTTTAACCTAATTACACATACATAATATGAAATTCTCATACTAAAAAAGCCGGATCTAAAATATTTGGGGTGTCGTACAAAATAACTTTTAAAATACTTATGTCATAGTATTGTAAATCTATATAATAATTGTGTTATCTATTTTTTACTTAAAACTAAAGATTATATTGGGTTACGCCCAGTTTGGTGTTCAAATATAAATCAATAGAAAACTTTTCAAATATTCACATATATTTACGTATAGATTAGATTAAATTTAATTAATTCTGTAAATTTTCTCCATCTATACCTTTGTCAATTGGAGAGAGAGCGAATGATTTAATGAGAGAAATGTCAGTGTAATGAACTAATTCAACCAAAACACCATTTCTTTTCTTTTGCTCGTGACCAACAAAGGGAGACATGAAATGACAATGTGCAGTTCTTTGAAATTATTGCATTGTGGACAAACACTCAAAATCTCAACTATGTGCTCAACGTGGGGTCATGCTCATTTCAACAAGTAAATGCATGTGACGGTGCAGAGAATTATACAAACAAAGACTTGAATTTATGTCTGGGTGGGACTGAAACTAAGTCTAACTAAAATAAATTGTGTGGTTCCCCTTCCATTTACCAAATTATACTCGATGTCATGCGAAAAATGAGGCATATGCACAACAACCACTAACAGTCAAATGCAACGTTTAAGGATATAGTGGAGTCGTTCTAAAATCTGGTGGATATTGTTCAACACTCATTTTTAGACTACTTTACTGACTCCATGTGCCAACTCGAGTAGCCACATTTTCCTACTAGATTTAAAACTTTTGCCCATCCTCTAGCTCGGTTCTCTTGCCTAGTTGTCGCTAAAACCACTTATTTAAATCACACCATCCATTGGTCACTTTGAACGTCCTGAAAATCAAAGACTAAACCAAAAAGACAAAAGAAAAATTTTAAACCTTAAATAAAGTATGTACAAGGATACCATGGGATTGCCTCCCAAGTGCACTTGTTTAAAGTTATTGAGCTTGACTTTCACACCCTTCAGAGGTGGATTGGTTCATCGAGAGAAACAGAGGTTCTCTTGGGAATGGTCTCATTGGCTCGGTACGGCTTACCTCTTTGACCATTCACACTGAAATCGTTGCCATCTTTGTTGATCAAGGTGATAGCTCCATAGGGTAAAACTTCATTGACTCGGAATGGACCAGACCATCTCGACTACAGTTTCCAGGAAACAACTTAAGCTTCGAGTTGAATAGAAGCACTTGGTCACCAAGTGTGATCCACTTAGGTGCAATCTTTTTGTCATGGAATTCTTTAGTTCTTCCCTTGTACAATTTCGAGCTCTTGTAAGCCTCAACTATGTCCTCCTCCAACTCATGTAGATTCAATAGCCGTTTCTTTTGAGCTGTTTTAATGTCAAAATTTATGAACCTCCTTGCCCACAGTGCCTTGTACTCTATTTCGACGGGTAAATGGCATGACTTCCCATACAGTAGTTGAAACAGAGTTCTTCCAATTAGAGTCTTGAAAGTTGTTCTGTAAGCCCATAGTGTGTCATCTAATTTGACTGCCCAGTCTCGTTTTGACACCCCCACGACTTGAGCTAAAATAACCTTGATCCACTTGTTTGAGACTTCTCCTTGGCCACCAGTTTGTGGTTGATAAGGTGTCGCTATCTTATGCTTAACTCCATGCTTCTTCAGCGAATTCTCAAACACTTTACTGATGAATTGGGAACCTCCATCACTTATGACCACTCGAAGTACTCCAAACCTGAGAAAAATGATGCTCTTAAACAGCTTGATAACAACCTTAGCATCGTTAGTGGAACAAGCTACAACTTTAACCCACTTGGAAACGTAATCCACTGCCATGAGAATGCAGCAATTTCCATGTCACAGTGGGTTGAACAGTCCCATAAAGTTGATTCCCCGGCAGTCAAATATTTCAACTTCCAGAATTGGGTTCTGTGGCATTTCGTTTCTCTTGCTGATTGTTCCCCATTCTTTGACACGAATCGCATTTGGAGATGAAAGCTTAAGTATCCTTGAACACAGATGGCCAGCATAACGTGACTGTAAAATCTTCTGAACTGTCTTGAATGTGACAAAATAACCAGCGTAAGCTACCCATGACAATGTTCCAGAACACCCTAAACCTCTTCCTCTGCTATACACCTCCTGAACAAACCATCTGATCCTTTCTTGTACAAATAGGGCTCATCCCAGAAGTAGTAATTCACGTCTCTGAAAAATTTCTTCATATGATAAGAGTCCATACACTTAGGCACTTCACCAACAACTAGGTAGTTGACCAAATCTGCATATAAAGGCAGAGCGGATCCAGCAAGATTCTTGCTGATTTGAGAAAGATTTTCCTCTGCGCCAAGAGCCATGAGCTGCTCCTGTGGCAATGATTCGTTGATAGGGGTCAAGTTCTCTATCATCATCCGTGACAGGTGACCCGCTACTCCATTCTCCACTCCAGCTTTATCCACTACTTTCATGTCAAATTCTTGCAACAACAGTATCCACCTCAGTAATTTGGGCTTAGCATCCTTTTTCTTCATCAGGTACTTCAATGATGCGTGATCAGTACAGACAATCACCTTGGATCCAACCAGATATGATATGAACTTTTCAAATGCAAAGACTACAGCAAAAAGTTCATTTTTCGTTGTTGCATACTTGACTCGGGCGTCGTCAAGCGTTCTCCTGACGTAATAGATCACATTGAGCTTCTTATCCTTCCTCTGACCCAAAACTAATCCTACAGCAAAGTCATTGGTATCACACATGATCTCAGATGGAAGAGTCCAGTCTGGAGCTTGGACTATTGGAGCAAACACTAAAGCTTCTGTGATCTTTTGAAACGCCCCAAGACATTTAGAGTCAAAATTGAACTCAACCTCTTTGCACAGTAGACGTGTCAGTGGTCTTGAAATTTGTGAGAAATCCTTGATAAACCTCCTGTAGAACCCAGCGTAACCCAGAAAACTTCAAACATCCTTCACTATCTTAGGAGGCTGCAGCTGAACCATGACTTCAATCTTCGCCTGATCAACCTCAATACCCCTTTCTGAAATCTTGTGTCCCAAAACTATCCTTTCTGGAACCATGAAATGGCACTTTTCGCAGTTTAGCACCAAGTTCGTCTCTACACACCTGCTAAAGACCCTACACATATTTGAACAACAAGAGGAGTAGGAAGAGCCATAAACGGAGAAATCGTCTAGCAATACCTCTACCAGCTCCTCAATTAAATCTGAAAAATTAGATGTCATGCAGCATTGGAAGGTAGCAAGAGCATTACACAAACCAAAGGGCATTCATCTATATGCGAATGTGCCATAAGGGCAAGTAAGGTAGTCTTTGCCTGATCATCCGAATGTATAAGGATCTGAAAGAATCCACTATATCCATCAAGGAAGCTGTAATACCTTTTGTTGGACAACCTTTTTACCATCTAGTAAATAAAGGGTAAAGGAAAATGATCTTTCCTAGTGGAAGAGTTGATTCTCCTATAATCATTGCACACATCATATACCATGTTAAAGTTCTAGTAGGTATCAACTCATCTTTATCATTTTTAACCATAGTGATCCCTCCTTTCTTAGGAACACAGTGCACAGGTGAAACCCATTTGCTATCAGAGATCAGATAAATTACATCAGCATATAGTAACTTAAGTATTTCCTTTTTCACGACTTCCTTAAGATTAGGGTTCAGTCTCCTCTGGGGCTTTATGCTAGAGTGAGACTCATCCTCCAAGTGTATCCTATATGTACAAAAACTAGGGGATATGCCTCTAATATCACTAAGAGTGTATCCTATAGCTTTCCCAAATTGTTTAAGCTTAGTCAATAGCATGTTCAATTTGTCATCACCCAAAACATCATTGACAATTACTGGATAAGTAGAGTTAGGGCCCAGAAAAGCGTCCCTAGTCCTGTAGGAAGTGGTTTCATTTCCACCTTGGGTGCCTTGAGTTCGGACCAGTCATCAGTGACCGAAGGGGTAGTCGAGTGCTTGCAACTCGAGTCTCGGTATCCAGTCTGGTAGAGATACAACCAAGTGTAGGCTTACTACTTTACCCTTAGAACATGTTTCATCCAATTCTTCAGTCACCACTGAACTTCTGACTGGCATGAGAGAATCCAGTAGCTTCCTATAGCACTCAACTTCCATACTCAAGTACCCCTCAGCGGGTGGCTTAGTCAAAGCAAATTGTAGTTGGTCTTCTACTGCCAACTCCTCTAATAGCTCATCAACTAAAGCGTCTATTTCTTCAAGTGAGAACACCTGACCCTTAATCATAGGTTTCTTAATCGCATTAATTATGGTGAACTTCATTTTAAGATCCGGTCCAAGATTCAACTTGATTACCCTATTTCTGACATCAATTAATGCACCTGTTGTGGCCAATAAAGGTCTTTCAAATAGCAGAGGATCTTTAGGCTCTTCTTCTATCTCCAGAACAACAAAGTCTTTTGGTATCTCAACTCCTCCAACCTTCACAAGAAGATCGTCTAAAATGACATGAGGGATTCTCACTTACCTATCCGCTATAACCAACAAGATTTTGCAAGGTTTGTAGTCGACAAAACCTAACCTCTTTGCAACTGATAGAGGCATGAGACTGATTGAAGTACCAAGATCGCAGAGACACTTGCTGTATGATAAGAGTCCAAGTGAGCAAGGAATTGTGAAAGTTCCAGGATCATCAAGCTTTTTCGGTACAACCTTCCTCTGGATTATAGCACTAGTTTCATGGATCAATACTACCATTACATTGACTTCTTGAGTCCTCTCCTTAACTGCTTCTTTCAAAAAAAATTGGTAAGGAGGCATCACCATAACCGTATCTAAGATGGGAATCTTTACCTCAATATCCTTTATATGCTTGTCAAAAAGTGTTTTATATTTCTCAGTCAAATCCTTCTTGAACCTTTGAGGAAAAGGCAATTGGGGTTTGTAAGGTGGTGGAATAAAAGGCTTATTCTTCTCCTGAACAGTTGAAGGTGTGTGAGCATCTGAAGCCTTGGATTTGGTTTCAACTTGGTCTAGTGTGTCGAGCTTAGCTTCAAGCGTGAGTTTTTCAGCAGGCAGTGGCTTAGGATCAGTTCCAGATCGAGTCTGAGGTTCGGGTGTAACCTCTGTGGTAGAATTTTCGGCCTGATCCATGATGAGAGAATCCTCCCCTTCCTAAATCTTATTGTCCTCAGTATCCTTAAAATTCTCTGCTCGAATCAGCAACTCACGTCCACTTCTCAAAGTGATAGCATTGGCGTGATACTCCTTTGGATTGGGGACTACTTTCCCTAGAAGTTGTCCAGTTGTCTTTACAGTAGAAGACAATGCTTGCTGACTCTCTCCATACTTGAGACTTGCATTTAGTGCCTCAAACTTGCAGTTGAGATCGTTGTGAGAGGTGCTATTCTTGGAGTGTACCTCTGCAAACTTATGTGCTACTTCAGTAGAAGATACTTTTTGTCCTTTAAGTATCTCTTGGAGCAAAGTCAACACCTCTGGTGGTTGTGTAGCAGTTGTTGGAGCTTGCACTTCATACCCAAGAGTGGTGATATTGCTGCTTAGGGAAAAAAGCTTTGGATTGAACATTTTGGGGTTTAGGTGGGTAGACCTGGTCTTGAGGATTTGCTATGTTGTTACTCCGGTAGGAGAGGTTTGGGTGTTGCTTGTAGTTGTTGTACTGCGTGTAACCCCCGCCTTGATCATCCTCCTTGTCCGGAATTTGTTCATTCCCAGTCATGAAGTGAACATGTTTTTATTGTACCAGCAGCAACTTGTCAATTTTCTCGTTCAGGGCCTTGAGCTCCTTCCTATTGATTGTATATGTATCTACTGTACCATGCAAGGTTCGATCATAATCCTCATTATACTGCCCATCATCATGTGCCATATTCTCCACTAACTCTCTACCTTCATCCACGTCGTTGTTGAGGAAATTACCATTGATGGTTGTGTCTAAGAGCCTTCGGATGTTAGGGTGAACACCTCTGTAGAGGTTGCTAAGCAGAGTTTTTATGGGGTAACCATGATGGGGGCACTGTGATTGATGAGTCTTTTATCGCTCCTAGGCTTCAGCAAAGGTTTCAGAGTTCTCTTGCGTAAAGCTTGAGGTAGCACTCCTTAGCTTTGCAGTTCGAGATTTCGAGAAGAACTTGCTAAAAAAAGCAGTCTTGCAGCCATTCCAAGAAGTGATAGATCCTTGCGGTAAATGCTTCTCCCTAATGCGGGCTTTGTCTCCTAGAGAAAATGGAAACAGCCACAATTTAAATACATTTTCACTGACTCCACTGAGCCTTTGTAGTCCACAAATGTGCTCGAAATCGTCCAAGTGATCAAGAGGGTCTTCAGAGGGTAGTCCATGAAACTGTCTCTTTTAGATCATGGAGATAAGATTGCTCTTGATCTCGAAGTTATTGTTAGGGATAGCCGGAGGCACGATCCCATGTATCTGGGTATGACTACTTGGTGCATCTCCAACTCTGATTATTCGTGGCCTCCTCTGTGGAGGTCCATCCACAGGAATTTGGTCTGTGTTTGCAGGAAGTTGGTTTGTGTTCGAGTTTGTTGGGGGATCCATGTCAGCTGGATCCTCTAGTGCACTTTGGAGTTGGTTTTTCTGCACTCTCAACTTGCGTGGAAGCTTGTCAATATTGCCAAGAGGTTAGAGAAGGTTATGACTCCCCTGTGAACGTGTCTGCATACAATTTGTGAACTCAACTCGAGTAGTAGGGTCTAGCTGACTTACGGAATGTCGAAATCACCCAAAACAGAACACCAAAGACAGTATCACAGGTGAGTAAGTAACAAGAAACAAAAAGAACTCAAGCTTAGCAGAAACCCATTTGGCAACCGGCGCTGATTTGATAACAAAATTTTACTATCGTTTTCAAATACTATTACACTAAGATGTCGATGTAGTATAATATGTGTCAAACCAACTAGGAGTATAGCTATCAATCAGGATGGAATTAACTACTCTAATCCAAGCCAATCAGAGTGAATTTCTTCTAACAACCTAAATTAGATTTGAGAATCAATTAAGTTGAAGTTAAAAGTAAATAAAGAAAAGAATAGTAAACAGAGTGAAAACAAAGAAAATCAGTAAATAGCAACACGTAACAAAAATAAATCAAGCGCAGGGTGAGAAAACAGGTTCCTGAGGAGTGAGTATCATGGTACAGCATGACTCTTAGACCAACTAGATGCTTGACAACACTAAATTAAGCTAATCCCTAGGCAGCGAGAACACAAAGCAATGAACCCACTCTCGTGGTAAACAGACTCGATCAAGATATTAACAGACCCTATCGCCATAGGCGTTTTGTAACCTAACCGGCATGAGCGATCAACTCGCTTAGAGCTGATTCACACCGGCCCATTAGTAGTAGTCCAGCGTGTAGTGGAAATTAGTCTCAGTCTGGTCCATCGTTGAAAAAGGCTCGTAGAGTGAAAGTTGGCAGCCCAAAAAGATGATCTGCCAAATCTGAGGCTCGAACAGGTCTCTAGTGTGATAAGGCTTGACACAAGCTTGTGTCTAATCAGGCTCGACTATAGCTTATGTCTAAACAGGCTCGACTCCAACTCATGTCTAATCAGACTCGACTCCAGCTCATGTCTAATCAAGCTCGAGTCCAAGTGCTGCTCCTTGTATCCCTTAATCTCCACTTGCCCTAAACGCCCCATTTTTGTGCCTAGAGTACCTGAAATCTCCTCGAATGCAATGTGCTTGCTAATGCAAATGAATGAAGCTATTTGAACTCTAAAATGATGAGAATGTATTAGATATTTATGTAAAAATGACTAAATAAGACTCAAAAATGTGCTAAAAACCATACATATCACATATATTGTATTGTTTGCATGTTTATTGCACGTTTTTACCATTATGATGATATTTTTCTTTTCTTTTGCATGTCTTTACTGGCAGAAGAGTTATATAATCAGACAATTTCAAAATGGTTCTCCCCCTCGAAGTGCAGAAGAGTTATTTAATCGGCGGTATTCTTGGCTCCACTTAGTAATTGAAAAAACATGCAGAGTTTGGAAGAAAAATGGAGGATGTTATCAGATTTTCCAAGATATGATGTGGAGACACAAACCATATTGATCATAATCACAACTGGATTACATAATTTTATTCGTCTCTCTTAAATTCAAGACGTTGATTTTGATGATGCTTTACATGATAATGGATTTCCACGAGATCAGTATGATAATAATGGGACAAGTTGAGAGAATGTGGAAGCAGATTTTTTGCTAGAGCAAAAGGGAACAACAAATGAAGGCTATATGCAAATGATTCGAGATGCAATTAAACAACAATTATGGGATAATTTTCATTAGCCGATTACTAATACATGTATATGTAATTAACCATTATTATTATCATTCAAATTTTATACTATTTTAATGTTATTAGTTATTAATTAAAAGTAGTTATTTTAATGTATTTATATGTTTTTCACATATGATATTGCTAAGATTAAATGATTTGGAGGATAGAATATAAATAATGTTAGCTCGACCCAATTGTTGACAAAGAAAATTTCACTAAATTCAGCTACAATCCTCTATTACTATTTGAATTTAATTAATTCAATCAGATTCTACAAAAAAAATCAGATTTCACATTTAGCTCAATTCAGCTATTACCATTTGGATCCTATATATTGCGGTATCACTAGTTTCACCAAAAGTATTTGTAAAACTATATGGTTTTTGATTAGCAGCGTTACATGGTCACCCAAAGTGTTTAATATTTGGCTCCCACTTTGAAATCTTTCCTCCAAAATCATTCGAGCCAATAATTAATGAGGATTCTTTCTTTGGTGCTTCATTAACACTTAACATCCACAATAAGAAAACAATATCAAAACACAATTACAAATGTATTAACCACTGTTTGAATTTTCTAGATTATTAATGTAGAATTAAGCTTAAAATCAATAGCTTAGAGAGTAAGTTATCCAATAGATAAGATCAAAGATTAGTTTAGGAGTTATCTAAACTTAAGTTTAGGAGTTATCTAAACTTATCCTAATAGGTTTAGGAAATCGAGAATCTTGTCTATAAATAAGGACTTACCAATGTGTGGTAAGATTTGTGAATTGTGATTGAGAGTTTAGCTTTTGAGTTATTTAACCTAAGCTATAATAAAGAGAGTTATTCTTTAAATCATTCTTCATACAAATT